>JZKD02S0304138.1:239856-262184 GCA_000966675.3 Picea glauca | reverse complement strand
ATCATTATGTTTTTAACAATGGGGGGCAGGTCCAAAATCTTGGTTAAATATCGCGCACAGATATATGGTCCAGCAGCAGGCACATAGATGGATGGTCATTGGTATTTTTCGGACCCCCCCGACCGATCTTCCTTTAACGTAGGGAGGGGAGGGTCTGGAATAGAGGGTTTTTCTGGCAGGCCCCTTTTTCTCTACGTGGCAGGAATCTGTTGGTACAGAATCCCATCACTTACCACTTACCTTTTTCTTACATACCCCATCACCCCATCACACAATTTTCCACATTTTCCCCAAAGGGTCACATCTCATTACTCTTTCAGTCCATCTCCCTTTGTTCACCCGTTACAAGTCCCTTCTCCATGGTCAAGTCCCAATCAACATCCTCCATGTCACCCGATTGTATTCATCATTCATTGTCGCCTGCCATCTCATGCTCCAAATGAATCGTTGGCAATTTATTACAGGCTAACCTATCTGTTAGTCTGCTGAGTTGTCCCCCGCACCCGAACATGTATCTGTTTTCTCAAAACTACCTCTACCTTTCTTTATCCCATCATTTACCATGTTGCCACACCAGAGAATATTTTTTCCTCGTTTTCCTCTCTGTTACAATCAGTCGTCCAAAGCCATAGTCATCCCCACTAAATTTTTGTTTTACTTGCAGGTATTTTTACAGTGATGGCGCCAAAATTGAAAAAAACAGAGGTTGAGGAAAATCATTTCCTCTTGCCTCCTATCAATCTCGACAGGATTCATTTGGTCGATAAAGATCATCTAATCATAGACACCAGATGTGAATTTGACTTCACAGATTTACAGTCATGGCTAAAGGACATTTTCTTGGACCAGAGTGATGAAATTGGGCTCTGGGAGTCAAACCTTCCCTTATATATTTTCCTCTAGGTTCACCATTTCCCCAAATTCACCCTCAAATGCCAAACCAACTACATCCTTGACCAGAGAGCCATAGTATTTTTGTCAGGTGAAAATATGTTTTTCATTACACCAGAGGCCATTGATCAGATGATGTAGATACCCAGAGCCAAATCCGCCTCACCTTTCAATATTGAAATCATCACAGAAATATACCAGAAACTGTCATTCCCCCAAAGTGCTCATATTTTCGAGCTTTTTCTCCCATAGTCCACTCAGCTCCCCACTACAAATCCCCCGTATCCTTCCTCCCTGTTCTTAGTGAAGGGAAACCAGTTCATCTCATCGCTCTGTGCTCTACTTGGATATTTTTCGGATCAATGGGTGGATGAACCCATATTGGGTTTTCTATCCATTTTCTCCATAGATGAGAGACCCACCACTCAGTTCAATTACATCACTTTCCTGGCAGACATCATACATGAGAAATTCTCAATTTTTTCCACAGAAGGCATGTTCTAGTATTCTTCAATACTAGCTTGCATGTTCGTTTTCCTTCAAGCGGGCAAATTCTCCTTCTCAATGCAGAAGATGGAAAAGGATGGGAGGCCGCAGGCAATAACAGTGTGGACTTCACTGCTCAGAAAAAACTCTACAAAATTCAACTTCAAACAGTTTATCAAGCAGTTATACCATCCAATGGTGAGCATGCTCAGTGGAAGACCTGAACCGAGAATAAATGAAGAGATTCAGAGGATTTTACACCTCTCGGATCTTTCTAAAACTGACGATTGGTATCTTTACCAAAACCACACTGAGATCAGAGTTTATGGATGCGATTTGGCTCCATACAAGTTGCCCAAGTATCTACCTATGAGGATATTTTCCTTGGAGTACATAAGGCAAATGATCAACTCATATGACATACATTTTTTGTCTCTGAAAAAGAAGTAGAAATTTAGAATTAAAGGACAGATTGGTTCTTTCATCTACAATAGTCGAGGTGTCAAAGAGGAAGCAGACAGATTCCTGAAAGAAATGAAGTTTCAGGTGGGTTTCGTATGGCACTATGACCCATGTGGGATAATTTCTAAGATGAGGATTAAAAATAAGAATATCCCATATGTTCATAAACCCAATCCATATATAGAGAAGTTCACCAATCAAACAAAAATGGATCCCAACACTCTGGTTGAGATAGAACAGCAGAACCCTTTGGTCATTGTCACACAGACCACTACACCACAAGCTCCCAAGGAGAAAATACCCAGGAAAGATGTTTCACCTTCTATCACTGAAGTCTCGACTGAAGATTTCTAGTTACACACCAAAAGGCCAAAAACCAGTCATGCACCTGACACGGCTGGTGAAAAGGAAATCCAATTCACCTTGACCACGATGGATGATTGGTATCTTATTAGCACAAGTAGAAATTAGATCATGTCTAGTGTTTTTCCCAAGAAGTCCACGGATACTCCACAAGTCGACCAGTCGAGCAAAATAGGATCGAAATTGAGTGTTTTTGAGAAATATGATATGATCAAAAAGAAAAATCAGATGTTGACCAGCAGCACTTATTCTTAGTTCTGGAAGAAAACATAAAATTCACAAGACAAATTGTTGTTTTCATTCGACACTGAGAAGGGTAGAATGCACATGGAATTTCTGCAAGCATAGGTGCCAGACCCGAAAGTAATCACCAATTACAAAAGGGAAATATTCGAGTTTTAGACCAAAGACGTGCATCCTGCAAATCAAATGGATCACAGAAAAACTAGAGAAATGGTTTTCTCCACGCTAGCAAATGATTTTGCCACTAAGCTACAAATATCCCTGAGCAATGTCCAAACACAGCTAAAATTAGAAAAGATATCATCCTTTGCAAAAGATAACAGAATTAAGATGTTGGAAGAACTGGTGCTTAAGATTGGGTATGATCCCTTGAATGTGAAAGCAGTCGAGGAGATTTTTAAAAAGAAAAATGACAATATAGCATCTCTGAGGAAACAGTTGAAACTGCCACCAACAGAAGATGCACATGCAAAGGAGATAGTTGAGATAGAAGGGGAAAAGGATGAGATGCTCAAGCTGATCATGGAGCAGAATGCACAATTGAAGGAGATGGAAGTTGAATTGGAAAAGATAGTGAAAAAGAAGGAAAAATCAAATCCCATGGAAGTCATTCCACTGAGTGAAGTTCCACTCACAGGAGTAAGCACAGTATCTACGACAGAAATTTATTCAGCAACTACACTGACAGCTCTGGAGAAAACAGTAGAACTGGTGAAATCCATGGAGGAGATGAATTTGCAAGAGACAGAGATCAGTAGACTCAGAAAGGAGGTTGAGAACCTTCAGGAACTCAAATCTTCCTATCAAACAAGCTACTCCAAGGAGAAAAAAATGCCAGACAAGCTCAAATGAGAATTACAACAGCTTCGAAAGAAAACAGTGGCAGGAAAAACACTTGTTGAGGTCAAGGAAAGTGTCTGGATGGATATCACCAAATCCATGAATGAAATGTGTCCTATGATACAAATCATGTTCGAGCAAAACGAACAAGTGTAGAGAAGTAAGCAGGATATTGAGAAGATAAGGGGAGAACTGGAAGAGATTCCCACAGAAGCTACTAAGATCATCAAATTCCTGAATTCAAAAACCAGAGAGGAGCTAGAAGAGTTGAAAATTGAAGATAGGGCAGAGACCATCCTTGAGGTTAAGAGGGTCCTGACCAAATGAGGACTAATGCTATAGCTGGAGGGAAATGTCCAGACCATGGACATAGGAGTGAAAATATTCTTCATCAAAATTGAAGCTCTGCAGAAGAAAGGCCTTCCTGGTTTAAGAGTCATAAATGACAATTTAATGACACTTGCAGATTATAAAAAGAAACTAGCCATTGTGGCTAAAGACAGCTTGAAATTCTTAGGAATACAAGGCAGTATCACAGGCAAGGCATTCTTATATGCTTTATAGACAGACATCAGCATACAACATGAGATTTGGTACATCTTCATCGTCAAGCCAAATTTTTCCAAGTACATAGAGATGGATGAAGTATACCGAAGACTACTCAAAGTCATTGTTCCTAGTCACCTTCGATAGGAAGATCTTTGAAATCTGATCGAGTAGGAGATGAGGTGTCCAAGCCTATCCAAATATCTAGTCAGACGAGATCATGCAAAGGAATCATCAACAGCCTACCCCAGAAATCAGCATGAAGTTTCAACACATCATCAAACAATTTCCTAAATTTTTGTATCTTGTTAAGTTAGTTAGCTAAATTTAGATTTTCCACGTCCTGATCTTTAATGACAGGATCGTATGTAATTTTGATTATAAATACTTCAAACTTTGAAGTATTGAGGGTTGATCTTTACGCCCTGTAAGCTCTAAAGACTGTAATTTTTATCAAGAGATCTTCCAGTAATACAAAAGGGATGTTTCACAGGATTCTCGCATGTTATTCATTGGTGATATTTTCTTTTCTATGTTAAATGTTCTTCTTGCTTAGTTGTCACATTGTTTTCTAGTCTAATATTTTAAAGTAACACATGTTGCAGGATTTATATTTGTATACCCTATTTCCGGATTTGAAATATCTTAGTGCTTATCTTTATGATATTATAGTGAAGAAATTCTTAAATGATTCTTTACTTTAATTGATTTTCTCATCTTTTCCGCTATTCATCACTTTACTTCTAAAGAATCCAATGAATGCATTATCTTTCCCTGTGAAAAGAATATTTTTGTTTCTATTTAGATTTCTATATTTATAATATAGACCCCATAGCCCAATGGAGGCTTAAAATCCTTTCATCCAACTTAACAAAAAACAACAACAAACCGTTCAATCTTATTTCGTTTAACTAGCCTAATATCTAGAAGTTAAAACAAATCTAAATCATATAGAGAGATCCCTCTCTGAAGCTAGTAGGGCTAGATTCCAGTTTCGAAGTGGTTGGATAAAGTTACCTCTGGTAAATTTCTTCTTCCCTATCAACCTCTAGGAATTTACAGAGCGATAACATAGTGGCGACCATACTGGGGAACTAAACAAACTTTCAACCCCGCATTTTCTTTTTCCTTGGAAGAAAACTTTGTTTCTGAACGAATTACAAATCTGAGAATGAATTAATGTTTAGAGGTTGTTAAAGGCTTGTACATAGTAATTTCAGACTCATAAATCTAAAAATATATAAAAATTAAAAATATGGCTCCTAAAATAGTTTTCACTCGATCTCACCCAGACCCAGAACCTGCAGTAGCAACTGATAATCCAGAACAGTTACTCAGAAAGAAGACCATCGTAGAAGGTTCAGGGAGTCATAGTCCCCTTCATAGGTCCCCTTCTCTTCCAGAGGAACTCATTGCCCTTCAAGATCTAGACTTTGACACCATTTTTAAAAAAGCCTATTTAGAACTAAATATGATAGCTTTATGACTGAAATCATTTTAGATCCAACCATCCTGCAACCTCGGACCCCTGAAATACTATCTCCCACTGCAAAACCTTAAACCGCTCACTCTGTGCCAGCTAGTCCCTCATCCTCCTCATCTTCTGTCACCACCCCACTTATCATCCAGGTTGTTGTCCAGCCTCCTTGACCTATCATGGTAGCCAGATATGCTCCCTTGGTGTCGGTTTCACCTCTACATGCTATGCCCCAGGACTATCAAACAAGACTTCCATAGTTCGACAACACTGGGCCCTTAAACGCATAGCAACACGTCAATAAAATGAATGACTATTTTGAATTACATGAAGTAGATGAAGTTGACGTTCAAATGAGATTGTTTGTGTAGAGTCTGACTAGTGACGTTAAGAAATGGTACAAAGCCTTACGTTTCGCTTCATTAGTTGACCTTGCAGCATTTCACATAATTTTTCTGGACAGATTGGAGGTAAAGAAAAACCCTCTCCAAATCTTGTCAGAATACGAAAACATCAAAAGAAATCAAGGAGACACAGTACAGGACTACTACATATGTTTCAACAATATTTACAATGTGATTCCAGCTAATATTAAACCCCCACAAGGTTTGGCATTGATAAAATTCCCCGACAGTTTCGACGCTGATATGTCGTATCAATTAAGGGAAAGAAACTCCACCACCCTGGAGGACATGCAAAAAAGCACAATAAGTGTAGAGGCCAACCTGTTGGCTAGAAGAGCACGACAGAGGATAGAAAGGAGAGTCACGATTAAAGAAGAAACCTTCCACATCCTCTTCTGACACCAAATTGAATTCCTTAGCTAGAGAAATGGAAAGGATGATGGAGAGACTTATTATAGCTGAAAGAAATCCTCCTAGAGAAAACCAACCTGCTCCACAAATTCAGAACCCTAACTTCAAAATAAATCCTCCTCAAATCAGGCAGAGAGATCCCAGGGATCAAAGAGAATAGAGGGGTCATGATCAACATATCAGACCACCCCTGCAGGAAAATTATGTCGATGAAGAGGAAGAGGTAATTGAAGAACTAGATGACACCCATATAAACCTCATGGACATTCATGACAACGAAGCCATTTTCCTTACTTGGGAGGAACAAGAACTTTTCCTTATTTCTCAAACATAGTTAAGTGAAGAAGCAGAGGAGACAGAAGCGGAGGAGCAGGCATTTGAAAATGCCATTTTGGAGGTACACAAGCAGTACAATCTACGAAGTAAAAAGGCAGATGAAAATTCCCCAAAAAAGATGACCAAAACAAAGAAGACAATTGAAACCAAGAAAACTTTTGAGCCTTCTGCCAAGAAAAATCCTGAGAAAGGTAATGTTGAACCTTCAAAAAAGGGAATTCCCACCATTTTACAAAGACCGACACAAACTAAGGTTTCATCAACCAATCGACAAAATGCTTCCACTCAGAAAGCTATGGTAGATAGATCAGAATTGTTGAGCCAAAGAAGAAAATCTACTCCTTTCAACCTTGAAGGGGAATTATCCAAAGTAAATATTCCCATTCCCCTCTCCGAGTTGATGAATAAGAACTCTTATCGATCACAGGTGATCAAAGCACTAAGCATTGAGCCATAGATGGGTACAAAAGTCTTGACTGTTGGATCAGCTAATCATTCAGACATGGTAAATCTTACTGACGATCAACCTGAACTCCTTTTTGGCCCTGAAGTTGATGGTCAGAATGACACCAGTGTTGTCGCTCCTCTTTACGTTAGCATTAATATACACGATCTGATTCTGCACAATGCCATGTTAGATTCTGGTGCTTCCCACAACTTGATGCCTAAAGCAGTAATGGAAAAACTGGGACTTGAGGTCACCATACCCTACAAGGATTTACACTGTTTTGACTCCAGCAAAGTCAGATGTATCAGGTTGATCAAGGACTTATGTATCACTTTAGTTCAGATTCTAGCAAAAAGCATGGTTATGGATGTTGTGGTCTCGGACATTCCCCCGAAATATGGTATGTTGTTGTCCAGGTCTTGGGGGGGGGGAATTGAAAGGTACTTTGTAGTTGGATATGTCATATGCCACCATCCCAGTATTCAGGCAACAAAGAAGGCTGTACAGAGAGATGCTGATGAAATATATGGTTAGTATCCAGGAAAAACCACACAACTATCCTTTGTACTCTACACACTCTGATTTAGACTCCTTCATACTATATAATGGCGGTGATATGGGAGAAAAAATCGCTCAGCTGGAAGAAGATACAGTCAATATGAAAGAAAGCCAATAAATCATCGAGGCAAAAAGAAAAGAAAATGTAATAAGTGAAGATTTTCCAGCATATTTTTGGAGTATGGACTTCGACAGAGCTATAAGTAAATATGGAGCTGGAGCAGGAGCTTGGTTGCACAATCACCAATCTAGGTATTCAGAGAACCATTCTTACAAACTAAATTTTCAATGCACTAACAACATAGCCAAGTACGAAGCTTTGATTCTCAGTCTGAAACTACTGAAGAAGGTTGGTGCCAAACAAATCATGGTAAGAGGCGATTTTGAATTAATTATTAAACAAATTAAAAGTGAGTATGAAGAAAAACATCCCAGGCTTAGAGATTATAGAAATGTTGTTTTGGATGCCCTTCAATGTTTCACTGAAGTTGATTTGCAAGTGATGCCTAGGGGACAGAACATTTTAGCAGACGGGTTAGCCACATCAGTAGCTACATGCAAGATACCATTTTGTTCCACTCGCCCATACACAGTGAAGGTGAAGTGCAGACCAACTGTCCTGGACAACATCAGATACTGGCATGTATTTGGTAATGATGATCAAATTGAAGATTTTCTACAGTGTAAAAATTATTTCAAGTGTACAAACATAGACTTAGAAAATGATGATGAAAATGTGAATAAATCTAATTTTGGAAATGATAGTGTAAATAAAATAGATTCAGGAGAGTTAGGTGAAAATGAGATAGAATCTAATGTTTTTCATTTGAAGAGTAATGTTATACCTAGGGGTTTAGTTTTGTTAGAAGTCTTATTTGATTTTAATGATGTAGCTAAAAAACCTAAAATCGAAGCCAGTGGTAAAGAAGTTGACGACTGTAACATAGGGATAGAAGAGAAACCCAAGATGGTGAAACTTTCCAAATCTTTACCCCTTGAGTAGAAACTCAAATACATTGAAATTTTCAAAGAATATCTGGATGTGTTTGCTTGGGGTTACAAAGATTTAAAATCTTATGACACAAGCATCATACAACATAGAATCTCGATAAAAGAAGACCAAAAACCTTTCAGACAAAAACTTAGGAGAATCAAACCCAAGTTACTTCCCCAGATAGAAAAAGAAATAAAAAATATGTATGATGCTAAAATCATAGTTCCCTTACGATTTTTCAAATGGGTTTCAAATCTAGTCCCAACCCGAAAGAAAACTGGGGAAATCAGGCTCTGCATTGATTTCCGAAATCTGAATAAAGTTTCCCTAAAAGACAACTACCCATTGCCTAAAATGGACCACATATTACAAAAGGTAGTTGGATCCAGCCGAATCTCCTTACTGGATGGTTTCTTAGGTTATAACCAGGTTCTCGTTCATCCAGATGACTAAGAGAAAACAACCTTCACAACACCTTGGGGTACCTTCATGTATGTGAAAATTCCCTTTGGGTTGATGAAAACTGGGGCCACTTTCCAAAGAGCGATGGACATCACTTTTGTGGAAGAACTTGGCAGATTTTTTTTCATTTATCTGGATGAAGTAATTGTTTATTCCCAATCCGATGATGAGCACTTACGACATCTCAGATGAGTGTTTGAGAAATGCAGGAAATTTGGGATTTCTCTGAACCCTAAGAAAAGCCTTTTCAGATTAGAGGAAGGTAAATTGTTGGGACACATAATCTCTAAGGATGGTATTAATATATATCCCAGCAGGATAGAAGCCATTCAGAAATTGGAACACCCAAGTAATATAAAAGAGTTATAATCTTTCATTGGAAAAATAAACTTTATGAGAAAATTCATACCTAACCTAGCCGAGCTTCTCAGGAACATCACCAACAAGTTAAAAAAGGAGACAAAAATAAAATGGGACAATGAATTCAAGTAGTCTTTTGAACAAGTTAAACATGCACTCACACAGGCTCCAGTCTTGATCAGTCCTAACTTCACCAAAGATTTTTACCTTTTTTTCTTTCGCTTCAGAACATACCATTGCAGCAGTATTACTACAGAAAAATAGCGAAGGGTATGAACAAACCATAGCCTTTTTCAGTAAAGATTTAATAGATGTTGATTTTAATTATTAAATAATGGAGAAACAAGATTTTTCCCTGGTAAAAGCCATAAAGGATTTTAGAGTATATATTCTCCATTCCCACACCATTGCATACATTTTGAACGCAGTAGTAAAGGACATTCTAACTCAGGCCAATCCAGATGGTAGAAGAGGAAAATGGATTGCTATCATTCTGGAGTATGATATAGATATTAAGCCTACTAAATTGATTAAAGTTCAAGGTCTAGCAAAGTTAATGGATTAGTCTAATTTCCATGCTCTTGATATTAATTTCTTAGTTGCAGTAGACGAACAGGGAGAGCAGGCGACTCCAAACATGAAAGAGGTATTTCTAAACTCTCCATGGTACGCACACCTAATATTTGTTTTGCATAACTTAAAATCTCCCCCTGTTCTAACCAAAACTAAAGCTATGTTTTTGAAATTGAAAGCATTAAATTTTTTCATTCTAGAAGGCAATCTATATTGGAAAGATCCTCGTGGTATTTTATTGAATTGTCTGTTAAAGGATGAAGCTGACAAAGTATTGCAAGATTTTCATGCAGGAGAATGTGGTGGTCATCTGAGTTGGAAGACCATAGCTAATCAAATTCTCAGAGTTGGGTTCTATTGGCCTACACTATTCGGTGATGTGCATCAGAAAGTGACTTCGTGTCATAAATGTTAGGTGTTCGAGGGAAAAAAGAAGCTCCTTCCTTTTCCCTTGAAACCAATCTCTGTAGAAGCTCCTTTATAGCAATGGGTATTAGACTTCATCGAGGAAATTCATTATCCCTCTGCAGGCCAGCACAGGTGGATTCTTACTGCTACGGATTATTTCACAAAATGGATCGAAGTTGTACCAAGCAGGCAAGCTACTGATTCTATCATTATTAAATTTCTAGAAAATAATATCTTGTCTCGTTTTGGGTGTCCAAGAAAGATTATAACTGATAATGCAGCTTCTTTCCGGTCCAAGAAGCTCATAAACCTTTGCAATCAGTATCATATCAGTTTGGGAAATTCCACAGTTTATTACCCTCAGGGTAATGGGCTGGTAGAGTCGTCCAATAAAACCCTGGGGAACATTATTAAGAAGACATTGCAAGAGAACAAAAAATCATGGCATGACAAGTTGGTGTTCGCCCTGTGGGCCGACAAACTGACCACCAAGAGGTCAATTGGCATGTCTCCATATCAGTTGGTCTATGGCACTAAAGTAGTTTTTCCTACCTCCTTAGGGGTTCCTATCATGAAACTGCTGCAAGAGATGCAAGTCGAACCGAATGACTCCCAAAGAAGGATAAACCAGATGATTCATTTGCATTAGTCCAGAGAAGAAGTATACAACAAAACTCAGGTATTCCAGGAGAGCATTAAAAAGATCTTTGATAAAATAACCAAATAAGATGACTTTGAGCTAGGTGACCTGGTTCTAAGATGGGGCACCCGAAATGAATATAGGGGAAAGCATGGAAAATTAGACAGTATATGGAAGGGACCTTACATAATTCATGCATTCAAAGGAAATAATGCCTTCCCGCTCAATGACAGTGATGGAACCAATCTTCCAAGAGGACCTGTGAATGGCAGAATGTTGAAGCACTATTCATCTCCTCAGTAGGGACCTTCAGTCACAACTTTCCATTGTATAAAACATTTCTTTTTTCTTACAATTTTTTAGTGAATAACTTTGATCAGATGGTTGAAGCCCGTGGAGAAGGCCCTAAGCCATTGAACATTATCCTCAAAATTTCAAAAATAAAACAAATCAGACAACAAAGGCTACTATAGAGAAATTTTTCCAAGACATCAGGAAATAGGATTCTTGGCACTTCACAAGGAGAGTACCATCCCCAGGTGGAGCCGTTGTTATAACCCTATAATTTATAGGATCAACTAGTGACTGAAATGTGATCACTTTAGTGTTTTGTTTGTCAAATGATTTTCCACTCTGTAAATAATTTGAGAAAAAGAAAAGAAAGAAAAAAAATAAAAGAGGGCATAAAAGAAATTCAATAGAGCCTCATGCAATAACAATGATTTGGTCCATACATTTTAAGCATGGTCAAGTCCTTTTAAATTGATGTTGATAGGAGTAGTGAATAAGCTTGGCTAAAATGTTTAATCTTAGCCAAGTGATTTAGGTTATCTAGTGAATAAATTTGACCAAACTGCCTAATCTTGGTCAAATAACCCGAGGATAGAGTAGTTTCTTAGTCCAACAGTTTAATCTGTGCTAAATGTCATAGGTTTTTAGGTTAGAACATAGGATAGTTTGCTTTATCTCAATAAAACAAGCATGATGATCAATGTTGAACCATATCTTTCATGTTTAAAGGTTTGGTGATAAAAACAAGGAAAATCTTGGGAAAACCCACAATATGCACTTATCCTAAGTTTTCAAAGAACATATAACTCAGCGCTCACAGTTTAAACATAGTGCATAGATGAACGTCTCAGATGTTGGTGTTCAGATCTACGGTTGACAAGTTTTTTTGGATCCCCGGACCGTTATACCGGAGATCCATAGTATCTTCGTCGGGGAAAATCTATTTTTCATTACACCAAAGGCCATTGATCAGATGATGCAGATACCCAGAGCCGAATCTGCCTCACCTTTCAATCTTGAAATCATCACAGAACTATACCAGAAACTGTCATTCCCCCAAAGAGCTCATATTTTCAAGATTTTTCTCCCACGGTCCACTCAGCTCCCCACTACAAATCCCCTGTATCTTTCCTCCTTATTCTCAGTGAAGGGAAACTAGGTCATCTCATCACTCTGTGCTCTGCTTGGGTATTTTTTGGATCAATGGGTGGATGAACCCATATTGGGTTTTCTGTCCATTTTCTCCACAAATGAGAGACCCACCACTTTGTTCGATTACAGCACTTTCCTGGTGGACAGCATACATGAGCAATTCTCAAATTTTTCCACAAAAGGCATGTTCTGGTATTCTTCAATACTGGCTTACATGTTCATTTTATTTCAAGTGAACAAATTCTCCCTCTCGATGCAGAATATGGACAAGGATGGGAGGTTGCAGGCGGTAACAGTATGGACTACACTGCTCAGACAAAAATCTACAGAATTCAGCTTCAAATAGTTTATCGAGAAATTCTACCATCCAGTGATGAGCATGCTCAGTGGCAGACCTAAACCAATAATAAATGAAGAGATTGAGAGGATCTTACACCTCTCAGATCTTGCTAAAACTGGTGATTGGTATCTTTACCAAAACCACACTGAGATCAAAGTTTATGTATGTGAGTTGGCTCCATACAAGTTTCCCAAGTATCTACCCATGAGGATATTTTCCCTAGGGTACATAAGGCAAATGATCAACTCAGATGGCATACATTTGGTGTCTCTAAAAAAGAAGAAGCAACTTGGAATTAAAGGACAGATTAGGTATTTCATCTGCAGTAGCCGAGGCACTGGAGAGGAAGCAAACAGAATGTTGAAAGAAATGAAGTTTCAAGTGGGTTTCGTATGGCACTACGACCCATGTGAGATAATTTCTGAGATGAGGATTAAAAATAAGAATTTCCCATATGTTCATAAACCCAAGCCATAGATAGAGAAGTTCGCCAATCAAACAGAATGGGATCCCAACACTCTGATTGAGACAGAAAAATAGGACCCTTTGGTCATCGTCACACAGACCACTACACCACAAGCTCCCAAGGAGAAAAGACCCAGGAAATATGTTTCACCTTCTATCATCGAAGTCTCAGCTGAAGATTTCCAGTTACACACCAAAAGGAAAAAAACCAATCATGCACCTGACACGGCTGGTGAAAAGGAAATCCAATCCACCTCGACCACAATGGATGATCAGTCACTTCTTATCACAAGAAGAAAACAGATCATGTCTACCATTTTTCCCAAGAAGTCCATAGATACTCCACCAGTCGACCAGTCGAGCAAAATAGGACCGAAATTGAGTTTTTTTTAGAAATATGATATGATCAAAAAGAAAAATCAGATGTTGACCAACATCACTTATGCTCAGTTCTGTAAGAAAACATCAACTGCAAAACACATACTATTGTTTGCATTCGACACTGAGAAGGGTAGAATGCACATGGCATTTCTGCAAGCACAGGTGCCAGACCCGAAAGTAATCACCAATTACAAAAGGGAAACATTCGAGTTTCAGACCAAAGATGTGCATCATGTGGATCAAATGGTTCTACACAGACAAAGTGGAGAAATGGTTTTCTCCACGCTGGAAAATGCTTCTACTGCTGCCACTAAGCTACAAATATCCTTGAGAAATGTCCAGATACAGCTAAAATTAGAAAAGATATTATCCTTTACAAAAGATAATAGAATTAAGACGTTGGAAGAACTAGTCCTCAAGATCAGGTATGATCCCTCGAATGTGAAAGTAGTCGAGGAGATGCTTAAAAATAAAAATGTCGATATAGCATCTCTGAGGAAACAGTTGAAACTGCCACCAATAGAAGATGCACAGGAAAAGGAGATAGTTGATACAGAAGGAGAAAAGGATGAGATGCTCAAGCTGATCATGGAGCAGAATGCACAATTAAAGGAGATGGAAGTTGAATTGGAAAATATAGTGAAAGAGAAGTAACAATCAAAGCCCATGGAATTCATTCCACTGAGTGAAGTTCCACTCACAGGAGTAAGCACAGTATCTACGGCAAAAATTCCTTCATCAACTCCACTGACAGCTCTGGAGAAAATAGTAGAACTAGAAAAATCCATGGAGGAGATGAATTTGCAAGAGACATAGATTAGTAGACTCAGAAAGGAGGTTGAGAACCTTCAAGAACTCAAATACTCCTATCAAACCAGCTACTCCAAGGAGAAACAAATTCCATACAAGCTCAAATAGGAATTACAACAGCTTCAAAAGAAAACAGTGGCAAGCAAAACACTTGTGGAGGTCAAGGAAAGTGTCTGGATGGATATCACCAATTCCATGAATGAAATATGGCCTATGATACAAATCATGTTCAAGAAAAATGAACTAGTGCAGAGAAGTAATCAGGATATTGAGAAGATAAGGGGAGAACTAGGAGAGATGCCCACGGAAGCTACTGAGATCATCAAATTCCTGAATTCAGAAACCGGAGAGGAGATAGAAGAGTTGAAAATTGAAGATAGGACGGAGACCGGCCTTGAGGTTAAGAGGGTCCTGACCAAAAGAGGATTGATGCTACAACTGGAGGAAAAGGTCCAGACCATGAACATAGGAGTGCAAAGATTCTTTAGCAAAATTGAAGCTCTGCAGAAGAAAGGCCTTCCTTGTTTAAGAGTCATATATGACAAGTTAATGACACTTGCGGATTATAAAAAGAAACTAGCCATTGTGGCTAAAGACAACTCGAAATTCTCAGGAATACAAGGCAGTCTCACAGGCAAGGTGTTCTTAGATTCTTTACAGACAAACATCATCATACAGCATGAGATCTGGTACATATTCATCGTCAAGCCAACTTTTTCCAAGTACACAGAGATGGATGAAGTATACCGAAGACTACTCAAAGTCGTCATTCCTAGTCACCTTCGATGGGAAGAGCTTTGCAATATGATCAAGTAGAAGATGAGATGTTCAAGCCTAGTCATCTATCCATTTAGATGACATCATGCAAAGGAATCACCAACGGCCTACCCTAGAAATCAGCATGAAGTTTCAACACATCATCAAACAGTTTCCTAAATTTTTGTATCTTGTTAAGTTAGTTAGCTAAATTTAGATTTGCCACGTCCTGATCTTTAATGATAGGATCGTATGTATTTTTTATTATAAATAATTCAAACTTTGAAGTACTGAGGGTTGATCTTTACGCCCTGTAAGCCCGAAAGACTGTAATTTTTATGAAGAGATCTTCCAGTAATACAAAAGGGACGTTTCACAGGATTCTCGCGTGTTATTCATTGGTGATGTTTTCTTTTCTATGTTAAATGTTCTTCTTGCTCAGTTGTCACATTGTTTTCTAGTCTAATATTTTAAAGTAGCACATGTTGCAGTATTTATCTTTGTATACCCTGTTTCCGGCTTTGAAAGATCTTAGTGTTTATCTTTCTGATATTACAGTGAAGAAATTCTTAAATGTTTCTTTACCTTAATTGATTTTCTCATCTTTTCTGCTATTCATCACTTCACTTCTCAAGAATCCAATGAATGCATTATCTTTCCCTTTGAAAAGAATCTTTTTGTTTCTATTTATATTTATATATTTATAATACATACCCCATAGCCCAATGGACACATAAAATCATTTCATCCAACTTAAAAAAAAACAACAACAAACCATTCAATCTTATTTCGTTTAACTAGTCTAATATGTAGAAGTTAAAACAAATCTAAATCATATAGAGAGATCCCTCTCTAAAGCTGGTAGGGATAGATTCTAGTTTCAATGTGGTTGGATAAAGTTACCTCTGGTAAATTTCTTCTTCCCTGACAACCTCTGGGAATTTACAGAGCGATAACAGGATTTACATAGTATAGGTTTATGTTTCATCCTTATGGTGTAGTCTCTTTATACTATTGATCTATAATTTATTTTGGATTGCATGAAATAAAACATAACTTCAAGGCCTTATTTGAAATCAAAGAAATAAAAACTAATCTTTCAACTCAATAACTTTTATAACAAGATATAACATGTATACCTAGACCTAGACCTAGACCTTTCCTTGCCTTGCCTTGTCATGCCTTGTCTTTACATGGTCTAGGTCATGGTTTATGTCATGGTATAGGTCACGGTAATGGTGTAGATATGTGTCTTGGTCTAGGTCTAGGTATAGATCATGGTTTAGATATAGTTCTAGGTCTATGTCATGGTCACGGTTTAGGTCTATAACTATTGCCAACATGTCCCTGAATAGCTTTAGGAGGTGAGTTTCAAATCGCCATAAAACTCTATATGGGTATTGTATGGATGAATTGTCTATTGAATTGGATTTGAGGAACCATGTTTCATATGGTGGGTCCCATGTGTTTTCATTTTGTTTCCTAGAAAAATGTTTGTTGGAGGATCACCGAGACTAGGGTTTTTCTCAATGAGACATAGTGTAATTCTTGAACAAGAGGTCGATTTTCAAGAACATTGTGCCAAGAGATTGTGGGTAGCATGGTTATGTGGGACTTGGCCAAATAGACGTGTGATATATTACAGAACTCTGTTATCATACTTGATTTTGATTTTATGCCCCCGGACCAAATTGTCAACATGTCCCTGAATTACTTGAGGAGGTGAGTCACAACTCGTGATAAAACTCTAACTGTGTTTTGGATGGATGAATCGTCAGTTTCATTGGATCTGGGGAACTGGGTTTTAGCTATTGGGTCCCCTCCACTATTGTTGTGTTTCCCAGAAAATCATTTTTTGGAGGATCATCAAGACTAGTGTTTTTCTCAATGAGGCATAATGCAATTCCTGAACCAGAGGTTGATTTTCAAGAAAATGGTGTTAGGATATTGTGGGTAGCGTGGTTGTCTGGAACTTGGCCAAAAATAAATGTGGGAGCTTACGAAAATCCATTATCCTTCTCATTTTGGATTTTACACCCAGGGACCAAATTTCCAACATCTCCCTAAATGGCTTGAGGAGGTGAGTTGCAACTTGTGATAAAATTCTAATCGAGACTCAGATGGACAAACCGTCAATTTCATTAGATCTGAGGCACTCGGTTTTAGCTAGTGGGGCCCTTCCATTTTCATTCCACTTCCCGTAAAATCATTTGTTGGAGGATCATCGAGACTAGGGTTTTGATCAATGACACATAATGCAATTCCTGAACAAGAGGTTGATTTTTAATAACATTGTGATGGGTGATTGTGGATAGAATGGTTGTGTGGGCATTTTCAAAATAGACATGTGGGAGCTTACGAAACTTCGTTATGCTACTCATTTTGGATTTTACGCCCCTGAACCAAATTTCCAACATGTCACTGAATGACTTAAGGAGGCGAGTTGAAGCTTGCAATAAAACTCTAACTAAGACTCGGATGGAAGAACTCTCGATTTCATTGGATTTAGGCACTAAGTTTAAGCTAGTGGGGCCCCTCCACTTTCATTTTGTTTCCTGGAAAATCATTTGTTGGAGGATCATTAGGACTAGGGTTTTCATCAATGAGGCATAGTGAAATTCTTGAGAAAGAGGTATATTTTCAAGAACATTGTGCTAGAAAATTGTGGGTAGTGTGTTTTCATGAGTCTTGGACAAAAACATTTGTTGGAGCTTATGAAACTCCATTATTCTACTCAGTTTGGATTTTATGTCCCCGGGCAAAATTTCCAACATGTCCCTGAATAGATTGACGAGGTGAGTTGAAACTCATGATAAAACTCTAACCAGGACTCAAATAGATGAACCGTTGGTTGCATTGGATCTGGGGCACTGGGTTTCAACTAGTGGGGCCCCTCTATTGTAGCTCCATTTCCTAGAAAATCATTTGTTGGAGGATCACTGGGACTAGGGTTTTTCTCTATGAGGCATAGTGCAATTCCTGAACAAGAGGTCGATTTTCAAGAACACTATGTCAAGTGATTTTGGGTAGTGTGATCACATGGGCCTTGGCCAAAAAAACATTTAGGAACTTATGGAACTTCATTATGTTGTTGGTTTGTATTTTGCGTCCATAGACCAAATTGCCAACATGTCCCTGAATGGCTTGAGGAGGTGAGTTGCAACTCACGATAAAAATCTAACTGGGACTCATATGGATGAACCATTGGTTGCATTGTATCTGGGGCACTAGGTTTCAACTAGTGGAGTCCCTCCGCTATCGTTTTGTTGCCCAAAAAAGAGTTTGTTGGAGGATCATTGGGACTAGGGTTTTTCTCAATGATGCACAATGAAATTCTTGAACAAGAGGTTGATTTTCAAGAACATTGTGTCAATAAATTGTGGGTAGCATGGTTATGTGGTCCTTGGCCAAATATACATGTGAGAGCTTATGAAACTCCATTATGGTACTCGATTTTGATTTTATGCCCTTGAACCAAATTTCCAACATGTACCTGAATGGCTTGAGGAGGCAAGTTGAAGCTCATGATAAAAATCTAATCAAGAATTAGATGGATGAACCATCAGTTGCATTGGATCTTTGACACCAAGTTTAGCTAGTGGGGCCCTTGTTTCATCATTTAATTGCACGAAAAAGAGTTTATTGGAGGAGCATTGGGACTACGGTTTTTCTCAGTGATTATTACATATGTTTGACAATTTAACACCTTGTAAGGATAAACATGGCATGGCATGGAAAGGCATGGCATGGAAAGGCATGGCATGGGAAGGAATGACATGGAAAGGAAAGGTAAGGCATGGCATGGAATGGCATTTCATGGAATAGTAAGGAAATGAATGGCAAGGAAAGGCATGGCATGGAAAGGAAAGGCATGGAATGACATGGAATGGAAAGGAAAAGGCACAATATAGCATGGAAAGGCAAGGTTTGGCATGGAAATCCAATGCATGGAAAGGCAAGGAAAGGAAAGGAAAGGCATGACATGGAAATTAAATGCATGGAAAGGCATGGCATGACAAGGCAAGGCATGCCATGGTATGACATAGAAAGGCATGTCATGCCATGGAAAGAAAAGGAATGGCATGGAAAGGCAAGGTAATCCATGATATGGAAAGGTGAGGCATGGCATGTAAAGGTAAGTCATGGCATGGAAAGGCATGGCTTGGCAGCGCAAGGTATGGTATGGCATGACAAGGAAAGGGATGGCATGGAAGGCATGGCATGTCAAGGCAAGGCATGACAAGGCATGGCATGGAATGGCAAGGCAAGGCATGGCATGTCATGGAATGGCATGGCTTGACAAGGAAAGGCAATTCATGGCATGGCATGGAATGGAAAGGCAAGACATGGCATGGCAAGGTATGGCATGGAATGACATGGAAAGTGAAGGCAAGGAAAAGAATGGCATGGAAAGGCATGGCATGGGATGACATGGCATGACATGAAAAGGAATGGCATGGCATGGCATGGAAATGCATGGCATGGAAAGGCATGAAATGGAAAGGAAATGCAAGGAAAGGCATGGCATGGAAAGGAAAGGCATGGCATGGTAGGGAAAGGCATGACTTGGAAATATAAGGCATGGAAAGGCATGACATGGAAAGGAAAGGAATTCCATGGCATGTAAAGGCAAGGCATGGCATGGCAAGGAAAGGCAAGTCATGACATGGAAAGGAAAGTTAAGGCAAGGCATGGCATAGAAATGTAAGGAATGACATGGCATGGCATGGAATAGTAAGGAAAGGCATGACATGGCATGACAAGGGCATGGCATGGCAAGGAAAGGAAAGACATGGCAAGGAATTGCATGGAAAGGCATGGCATGGCATGTAAAGGCATGGCTTGGAAAGAAAAATCATGGCATGGCAAGGCATGGCATGACATGGCAAGGAAAGGAATGGAATGGCAAGGAAAGGAAAGGCATGGCAAGGCATGACATGGTAAGGCAATTCATGGGAAGGAATGGCATATAATGGGATGGAAAGGAAAGGCATGGAATGGCATGGCATGGAAAGGTAAGGCAAGGAAATGCAAGGCATGGCATGTCAAGGAAAGGCATGGAATGGCATGCCATGTCAAGTGAAGGTAATGCAAGGAAATCCATGGAATGGAAAGGTAAGGCATGGCATGGCATGGCATGGGAAGGCAAGGCATGGAAAATCATGGCATGGAAAGGAAAGGCATGGCATGGCATGGAGTGGCATGGCAAGGAAAGGAAAAGCAAGGCATGGAATGGTCTAGGTATAGGTAAAGGTCTAGGTATGGCAAGGTAAGGAAAGAAAATTCAAGGCATGCTATGGAAAGGAAAGGCATGGCATGGAAATGCAAGTCATGGCATGGAATGACAAGGAAAGGCAAGGAAATGCAAGGAATGGCATGGAAAGGCAAGGAAATGTGAGGCATGTCATGGCAAGGAATGGCATGACAGGGCATGGCATGGCATGGAAAGGCATAACAACCATAAAATGAAGCCAAAATTTCAATCATTCATAAATATGAAATTTTTTTGAATTATTTCTTTTACATACCTATGGTCATTCAAGTATACCATCAAGATCACTTATAATACTTATGGTCTCCATTAACTCTCATGCTCAAAGTAAGGAAAGAAGTATTGTACCTTTGACGAGTTATTACTTGGATTTTTTGTAGTTGGAGTTTTTTACCAACAACCAAGTTCATAAAGTGGTATACAACTTCACCTGGTCTATGATATTGAAATACATAACAACCTTTCTTCCATATTCTTTCATCCTGTGTCAGATATTCTCCTTTAATAACCATGGACCCAATCAGAAATTCAATTCCTTCAGATTATGTTATTGATTGCATGAGGGTCATCTTTCCCTCTAAGCAACATGCCAGCCAATAATCAGTGCACCATTCATGACCTCTTGGGGAAACCACTATGCATATGTTCCTTGAAAAAAATGGAGTGCCAACACATGAGTCCATTAAATGACCAAAGCATAAAACATTGATGTTAGTTATTAAAAAATTAATAGAAGGTTTCATCGACCCTGACAGTATGAGATTTGAGATGTGACCATAATCTATTGAAATATTTGATTCATCCTCCTCCAACTGGGATAACTCCATAGTTATAATTTGACCAATGGTGATTGAATATAAACGATCCCATCTATTAACTCAATCTATGGATTCACAATCATCCATTTCATTACTACTACATGGACCACAAAAGAAACAGAATTTTCTCATCCATATTTCAACTATGGCATTGTCTAATGTTTGAACTTAATGGAACCCATGAGAACCATGGATTTTTTTTGCATTCATACCACTATGATCAATCTACATCAACCACCTCCCAAAAATATCTATGTACATGTCCTTTCATGTATGATTGGTCTTGATGGGTTCTTGTTACCTCTCCCATTATTGAAGAACACCATTCAATAATGGATTTTGCATATCGAATGAGGGAATTAGTTGTGAACTTCATTTATCACCTTTGTAACACTCTTTTGATGAATTTTCCTGCTCCATCATGCTCCCATTTCCCATTCCCAGACTCAAAATAGTTCCAAATGTGTGGTACCCTGAGTTTTTTGTGCAACATACACAACCATTGAAATACACGAGAACTTTTGAACTGGCCTATGTAACCATGTAACCAAATCCTATGTCGATCCATATGTATTGTTCTTCTCCTTAATTTGATTGTAAAACAACTAAAATAAATGTTGTATGTAGGCTAATTCATGGAACCGATCATCTCTTATGTAGAAGTGATACTCCTGCAATATAAATCTATTTTCTTCTTTACTATCCAACCCATGCCTATATGTGATATGAACCATTATGTTCACCTTCTCTGAGTGATAATATTGGCTTTGAATCTCGTACCTAGGAAGTCACCAATTGTATCTTTTTTATTTCCTTCCCTCCATTTGTTAGGGACCTAACCTCTATAACCCCTCACGTAGGTAGAATTATATATTTTCCATGTAGTAAAGGCTGATATTAATAAATAAGTCTTAGTTAATATGGTGAACAAATCAAATGTAAGAATACCTAATAGAATCTTTCGCTTCTAGAAAGATATTCCTCTAGATTATTCTTTTGGTAGATATATTTAGTATAAATAGGAGTCGAGAGAATGAGAAGTATTTTTCTTGAGAATTATTGTAATAGAGAATTGTTATATTGGAGGTTTCCCCGTCGAAGAGGCAAGTGGATATTTCTCCCATTTCAATAAAGGTATCAT
>JZKD02S0304138.1:225063-235900 GCA_000966675.3 Picea glauca | reverse complement strand
CTTTTATGACAAGCATAGGCAAGAAACATTCTGATAGCTTCTAATCTTGCTACGGGTGCAAATGTTTCATCAAAATCCAGTCCTTCTATCTGAGCATAGCCTTTACAGACTAACCATGGTTTGTAACTGATAACTTGTCCTTGCTCATTCAACTTATTCTTAAAGATCCATTTGGAGCCAATGACGTTTTTACCTCCAGGTCTTTGAACCGTCTCCCATGTCTTATTTTTCTCAATCTGATCAAGTTCATCATTCATTGCTTTAATCCAGTGATCATCTTTGTTGGCTTCATTGAAATTCTTGGGTTCCAGCATGGATATGAAAGCTATATGATATTGTTCGGTGGTTTCAATTAGCTTTCTCCTGGTTTGTACACCTTTGTCTTTTTCTCCAATTATATGACTTGCAGGATGATTCTTTTGAATGATTCTGGAGGAGGAATTTGAAGTTGACTATTGATTTGAGTCTGTCTGAGTGTCTGAGTCTTCATCTGATTCAGAGTCTTCATTTTCTGATTCTTGGACCTGTTTATCTTCAGCTTCAGCTATGTCTTTTGTAGAAGACTCATTTATGTACATCTCTCTTGATGGGATTGCTTCATCAACTTTTACATCAATACAGTCAACCATTTTATGCAGCCTCTTATTATAGCATTTGTATCCTTTACTTTTTGTAGCATACCCCAAGAAGATACCTTCATCAGGCCTGTCATCATATTTTCCAAGGTTTTCATCATTATTCTTTATGTAGCATTTACTCCCAAAGAATTTGAAGTGTTTAATTGAAGCAGGTCTTCCAAACCACAGTTCATAAGGTGTCCTATCACTTTATGGTCTGAGGTGGGATTTGTTAAGAACATGGATTGTTGTGTGTATTGCTTCTACCCAATAGGTTTGACCAATGTTCTTCTCATTCATCATTGACCTGGCCATTTCCTGCACTATTCTGTTTTGCCTCTCAACTACTCCATTTTGTTGTGGAGTTCTTGGGATTGTGTATTCTCTCTTGATCCCATGCTCATCGCAGAATTCCTTGAAGTCTCTTGACATAAAATCTCCTCCTCAGTTTGATCTTACTTCCTTTAACCTCTTCTCTGTTTGAGTCTCAGTTAAAGCCTTAAATATTTTAAACTTCTCAAATGCTTCATCTTTTTCTTTGAGAAAGGAAACCCAAGTAAGTCTAGATTAATCATCGATAATCAGCATGAAGTAGTTTTCTTTCCCTGTGCCTTCCTGTCTTGATGGTCCACATAAATCCATATGAACTAGTTGGAGTGATTTTTCTGTTGAAGTAAAACTCGTGGACTTAAACTGTGTCCTGTTTTTCTTCCCTACTTGGCAGGGTTTACACGTTGAATCTTGGGGCTTTGATATCCTCGAAAGATCTTTTACTACCTTGAGTTTTTTGAGTTTGATTAAGTGGTCAAATTTTAGATGTCCAAGTCTCCTATGCCATAACCATATTTCATCATGTCTTCTTAGATGACATTCTTCTTTATTTTCTTTCAGCACATATACATTATTTTCTGTCCTTATGCCTTTGGCCACCACTTGTCCTGAGGTTACAGATTTTATCTTGTAGTCATTGGACATGAACACCACTTCACATCCTCTATCACACATTTGACTTACACTGAGAAGATTATGTTTTATCCCATCTACAAGTAGAACATCTTGGGTTTTTCCTTTTCCATTACTTAAGCTCACCATCCCTTTGCCCTTTATTTTCCCTGAAGCATCATTTCTAAAGGTTACGTTTCCTGATTTGCTTTCACTTAGAGATAGAAACTTGCCTTTGTCTCCCAACATGTGTTTAGAGCATCCACTGTCTATATACCAAGGGTTCATTTTTCTTTGAGTGGACAACACTAATCCACACTTGTCACTTTCCTTCTTCTTCCAAAACTTGACATTTTCAGCAAGGTATTTTGAATCTGGTTCATATTCCCTTAAACGATAGTCAATAGATTTGTGTCCATAGTTATGAAAAATGTAGTAGTCAATCTCATTGTTCAAGAGGTCAAACTTATTGGTGCAATGTTGTCTACTTATTGATTTTTGATTATTTCTTGACCTCTTTAGTTGCATGTCCCTGGACTTAAATTGGCAATCGGCAATCAGTGAAGGTTTGTTACTTGGATGCATCATTCTTTGTTGTGGCAAGTATTTATTCCTTTGAAATATTAATTGCTCATGTATAAGTCTTAAGGAACAATTTACATCTTTGTGACCAAAGTTAGAATAGTAGAAACAATAGCCATAGAAAAATTCTTTGTACCTGGAAAATGGTTGTCTTCTTTGAGCAAATCGATTTCTTCTAGGCTGATGACGTCGTTCAATAGTGAGTGAATTACTTCTTTGTTCTACAGATTCAAATCTGACATCTTTTACCTTACTCGTCCTGGGTGGCTGATTGTCTTCCTTTGTTTCTGCAGGTTTGTTATTGTCATTGGTTGTACTTTTGACAACTTGATGGGTTCTTCATTTCTTGGCTTACCACTGCTTGATCCCTCTTCATAACCCAAGCCAGTTTTCAGCTTTTGATTCCTTTGTTGATTCAGAATGGTGGCTAATCCTTCTGAGGCTTTGATACTTGATAGATTATGATTATACAAGGCTTGAAACTTCTCCATTTCTTTCCTCGTTTTCACTACTTCTTGTTCTAATGCTTCATATCTTGCCTTCTTTTCTGATAGTTGTTGTTTCGGAATCTCTTTGATTTTCTTTGCCTCTTCCAATTCTACTTTTAGTAAGACAAGGTCTTCATCAGGTTCTTTACTAACTTTCTCGAACTGTATCAACAATTGTCTTTTCTTTCTGTTCTTGATTCTTAGTTTGTCAATCTCTTCCAATGCACTGATCAGTTCTCCTTCCATGTCAACCAAAACTTCTTCTTCATTAACATCACTCCTTGTGTTGTTATTTTCATAGTCCTCTTTGGCCATAAATATGAAGTCATTTATTTTATCTTCAATAGATGAATCATTGTCTTCATCATCTGAAGGATCATCTTCATTGTTTACGCAAAGACTTTTCTTCTTAAAGTTATTCTCTTTAAAGAAATTTATGTGTTTGTATTTCTCCTCATCATCACAACTCTGATCCTTTCCTTTGTGGGGACATTTATTTGCAAAATGACCTATCCTACCACAGTTGAAGCATTTGAAAGGAAATTTACCTTTGTATTTTCCTGATCCCTTCTTCAGTCTCTTCACAAATTTTGCTTCAATTTCATCGGGCTCAGAATCCTCACTCTTGTTTTCCTTAAATGATGCTTCTCTAGAGGTGGGTTTATCTTTAACTATTCTCATTTCATATGAATTCAATGTTCCTAGAAGTTGATCAAACTCCAAGGTTTTTAGATCATTAAGTTCTTCTATAGCAGAGACCTTCGTGTTGAACCTATCTGGGAGAGATCTCAAGATTTTCTAAACTAAAGAAGGTTCCTCAATTGTTTCAGCAAGTGCCTTCATTGCATTTACCATTTCTTCTACTCTCAAAAAATAGTTTCCAACAGTTTCATCTTCCTTCATCTTCAGCTATTCAAACTATATTCTGTAGGTTTGAAGCTTGGCATCCTTTACCTTTTCATTGCCTTCATAACTGCTAATGAGTTTGTCCCACATTTCTTTGGCAGTTCCTAGGTGCATAAATTTCACAAATTCTGCTTCTGTAAGCCCACTCAAGATAGCATTCATAGCCTTAGCGTTGAAACTAAATTCTATCTTGTCATCCTTATTAGCTAGCACAACTACCTTTACATAACCAGTGTCTACCACATCCCATACATCTACACCTAAAGCCATTATGTAGGTTCTCATTCTAACTTTCCAAAAGGCAAAGTTTGTTCCATTGAATAGTGGGGCCTTATTGGCTAAATTTCCTTCATGGATTGACATGTTTAAGCTCTAAGATATACCTTTAGATAAAAGGGGTTGGCTCTGATACCAATTGTTGGACAACTAAGAGTGGGGGGGGTGAATCATTTTTTACCATGCTTAAACAATTATACTTATTTTAAACTCTTTGCTGAACTTAATGACATTCACAATAGTGTAGGGAAGTAAGCAATAGCATATTCAACATCAGTCACACACATGAGATACACAGAGATAGATATTTCCTGAGGAAACCCATAAAGGGTAAAACCCTCTTTTTCTTTATATGATAAGTAATATTTACATTCTTTACATTAGCACCAACTCATAATGAGGCTACAACCTCAGTTTTGCAAGCTGCAACTTGTTGAGAGCACCAACTCTCTGTTTTCTCTAGCACCCACTAGAAGGAAGAACCAACTCCCCGGTTTCTGTAGCACCAACTCCTTGGTTTCTCTAGCACCAACTGGAAGGAAGCACCAACTCCCTGGTTTCTCTAGCACCAACTAGAAGGAAGCACCAACTCCCTATGTTCAAGAACCCACTTGAACCTCTGAGGACACTAGTCCTCCCTAGCACCTTCCAACCACCCCGAAATATAAATTCCTTGTTACTAAAACTTATTATAGTGATATAAAGTTATTCAATGGCTTACCAACCTTGTCATTGTTTTGTTACACTGCTTTTCCTTGTCTGCATCAGTGTCTTCTACACACCCCTTGCACTTTCTGTTCTTTTTCATTTTATGCTCTCTGCGCCATATCCCTTCAATGCACCATTCCTCTATTGTGCATTTATGCTCCTGCGCTCTTCCTCCTTGCACAAACCTGAATTCTCCTGCACAGTAACCACCTTTATCTCTTCTTTGTTTCACATTCTTATAGTCTTGGTGCTCTTTGTGCATGTAATATTCGCCATGCCTCTGCATGCTCACTCTGCTCCAATCTTCTCCACTTCACTCTTCCACAGCTATCCAATCTCTTGTGCACCATGTTCTCTCTCTGTTCTTCATATTCTTCTCATTGTGAGTCCTTTGTTTGATCATCATGGTAACTCTTCAACTTCTCTGGCGGTTTCACCCATGCATCCATCATCACTGGGTGTTGTTCTAAGATTCCTTAGTTTCTATGGTAGTTGAGACTCTACGTCTTCTCTGGCATAGTTGAGCTTATACTTTATGTTTCAGTTACAAACTTCAACCCTCATCCATCTATCAATTGCATGTATCAAAAATCCTCAATCCACTGGAAGATGCCTTGAGACACTTCATCTTCTTTGGTGATCACACTTAGTCCTCTTCAAGTCCTCTGGCAGAGATCATCATTTTTTTTAGTTGTTACACTGAGAAGCACAAAAAGTATCCCTGCGATCTTGTTCAACTTCACCTGCACCATTGGATTGAATTCATAGAAACTCGCATTTACTTCGCCATTTTGCACTTCGCCATTTTGGGATCCCCGTGGTAAAGATTTCATTACACTTCATGTCCTGATCTCTGAAACTCTGAAATGGAGCTTATCTGAACTGACTCCTTCCCTTCTCGTCACCACCGGTGGTGACCACAGGCTATGCCAAAAGGCACTTCATATTTCACGAGTTTAAAAACTTCATCGACTCTGATCGACGGTTGAAATCTCCATAGATCCGATGGTCCATATCTTATCACGATCTCACATCTCACGAGTTTTCACACCATGCTCCATTGACTCCAAGTCAGTGAAATTCCAATCGCTTACCACTTGTCCTATGATTCGACTGTCCATATCTGATCTTGATTCAACGGCTCAGATCATATCACGATTTCAGCATTCTTGTTGCACAGTGTTTCGACACTCCAACTTATGGTATCTGAAACCCCAAAATGGGGTTGGATCAACAATTCACATCAAACCTTGGTCTGCCAGCTCAGATCATTTTGCGATTTTGGCATTCCTGTGGTATTTTTTCTTGCCTCTCTAAGTCACGATTCGCGAAACCCGGAAATGGAGTCTTTGACATGCTCTGATCTTCTACCATGCGTCCCTCTTGGATCAGCGGTCAAGATTTTATCGAGACTTCACAAATCCAAGAGCCTTCATTGTGCATGATCAATGGTTTAGATTAGTCCTCGATCCGATGGTTAGGATTATTTCATGATTTCACATATCAATTTTCAGGACTCCTGTTGTAAAGAACCTTGACATGTCCATCTCCCGATATCCGAAATCCTGATAGCCAAAACTCTGAAATGGAGTTGGACCACTACTTCGATCTTACACTTTAAAGAACGTGCAGGTTCTTCCTGATCCAATGATGGTCGAAACTTATGCTCAGATCTGACGCCTGAGATCTATCCTCCTCTTTTGTGTGTTCTTCTTGTCTACAATCAGATCTGACGGTCCTCCTTCTTTCAGGAGTTTAAATGGGATCCAACGATCACTGATGCTTCTCCTCCCGAGCTTAGGCACTACGTTCGAGTCTGCACTAATTCCTCCTGAGCTTACTTTTTCCTTGTTTTGCCTTCATTGCATACTCTAATATTTCCATCAATGACAAGCACATACGGCCCGTAAAGCATGCCAACCATCCATTGCACTATCTCTTCTGATCTTATCGAGGTTTCTTTGTAGCGTCTTCCCAAAATACTTCTGGTGCCCATCTATTACATTCTTCCTGTACTCAAGCCATCATCGTTGTTGTGCTTTCCATCAATGACAAGCAAACGCTGCCTATAAAACATGCCAACATTATTCTCTATATTTTGTTGTTCCATTGATAATTTATATGATATTCATGTTGCTTCTCAATATAACATAACCAAGTGCATAACAAGTGGTATCAAATCACTTTCCTTGGAAGGAATTGTGCATTAATTTTTTTTTAGGGTAGAGACATGTTTTGACATCTTTAAACTATAGTGATTTGTCCTTTAGTGCATAAATTTATGGTCGGGAAAGCATACATGAAGGGAATACAAGAGGATTTTAATCTCGCATTGTTGGAAACCCTTGTAACCCATATTGGTACCCCTTTGAGTGGTAGCACATTAGAAAACACTTGTATACAAAATTTCTCTTCCAATTACCTCTAATATATTGGGAGCCCCCCAAGATATCCTAAAACCAGCCATAGATCAACTAATCAGTCGCTTGATTGCTATAGTGTTGGTTTTGGAGCCTGATTATCTTCCTAATTCAGAGGTCTTTGTTTTTAGTCGTGCTTATACCCCATGAAGACTTTACACCCCGAAATAATATACACTCCTCCCCACGGGGGAGTGCAAGGGGGGGTTACCCCCCCTGCAGGGTCTGGGGGAAAGCGGGCCCCCGACAGGGGACAATGTTCACCAATGGGGATTCTGAGGCGAAGCCCCCGAAGGAAAATTTTCCTTGTAAATGTATATTTTAATTTCATAGTAACTATGGACCATTCATTATAAGGTCGCAGATCTGACGGTAGAAGTTATATTAGGGTTTTTTCCCTAGAAGGAAACCCTCATTTATGAGGGAAATTTATTGTGGCTATGTATCATTTTAAATATTGTATTCTAAGTGAGGAGGTTGTGAGAGAAATAAGAGGAAATTATAGTGGGTGTGTTGAAGGTTTTATCCCTTAATTTGTTGGATAATAATAAAGGAAGGACCTAAAAATTTCTTTGGTGGACGTAGCCCACACTGGGTGAACCATGTATATCTGTGTCTCTATTGTATTGTGTATCTTTTGTGTTTTATTTCTACATTTGATTTATTTTTTTGCTCCACGATCCTGTTTTTCTAACATATAGTGCCACCAAGAATAGCACTCGGGAAAATACTCTCTAGTACCTAGGTAATTGGTTAGTACGACTAAGGGTACATTCTAGCCTCCTTTGTTGGTGCCCTAAAATATTTGGTTGAGTACTATTGTTTGACCTCGCATGCATATTAGAGAGATATATCACAAGTAAAATCCTTTTATGTAGAAAAATATAAAACCCTAACCCTTGGGATGGAAATAGAACAACAAAGGAACAAACAATTTTTATTATCATGCAACCTTTCCTCCTACATTTTGGTTGTGAAATTACTGCACATTTTTTTCTGTTAAGAATTTGGGAATTTTGACACTATAATATTATTCAGATTGGAGTATAACTCTGCAAGAGTTAAAAAGATAAAATTTTGGGGCCTTCTCACACCCTTATTTGAGATCTATCCCATTGGATTCCTCTTTTTGTCTTGATCATCATGATACCTATCATTTTTCAGCATTTTTTTCCCTATGGTCCTAAACCCCCTTCGTGTCACCCTTATTTGGGACTTATCACATTGGATTCCCCTTTTCTCTCTGATCATTGTGATACCCTTCACCCATAACCCATTTTCTATGAGGACCCATCCACCCCCTTCCTGTGTCCCCCTTTCACCATGGACCACACCAGCAGCTAAGATATTGAATCACACTTCAATTCCTTGTCATCTAATCTCTCCCTGACCTAGAAGGAATTGTGGCAAATCAATGCCAATATTTCCACCATCAATTCCTCCATGCATTCCACCATAGACACCATAATGGAAGAATAAAATAGGACATGATGAAGGACCTCTCTTCCCACATGTAATTCTAGCTTGAAATCCAACTTGAATCCTTTGTTGTCCATCTCTTCGCCAAATTGAATATTCCTAGAGGTCTTCCCTCATATGACCAACCTTTTCACACCAAAGGTGATACTTCCTCCAATTCCCAGACTTTTCATTTGAATCAATTTCAGTGTGATCTAACCTTTTCACACCAAAGGTGATACTTCCTCCAATTCCCAGACTTTTCATTTGAATCAATTTCAGTGTGATCTACGTCTTCCTAGATTTGATGTGAACAAATTTGATGGCTCAGATCCCATGAGTTGGGTCACACAAATGGAACACTACTTCTCTTTTCACAACATTACCTATGAGTTGGCCAAATTCCGTTATGGTGTTATCCATTTGGATCCTAAACGTTAGCAATGGCGTAAAAATTCATTCCAAGGGTATGTGGCTTGGAAAAAATTTGTTGCATAGATTTTTGACCACTTTGACACTGACATCCATCATTTAGACTGTTTGACCAAGTTGAAACAAATTATCCCAGTGGAATATTTTATAGCTACTTTTGAGCAATTGGCTTCCAAAATGGAGGACATGGCATATGCTTTTTTTAGGCAATTATTTATCTGTGGCCTCGAGGATAAAATATGTGCCCATGTCCTCATGGATCACCCCCAGACTTGGTTGTAATATGATAAATGGTCCAAGGAATCACAACAATTAGTCTCATCCCAAACTAGAAAAACACCCTTTATTCCTCACCCTAAACCCACCCTTCCCTCCCCTCCTACTACTCCCCTTAAGATCCAAAAATTGACTCGGGTTGAAATGGTTGAATGCCAACTTAAGGGTGTTTGTTATAATTTGATGACAAGTATTTTATGGGAAAAAAGTGTAAGGAACATAATATTTTTATGGCTATGTCTGAGGATGTTTCTAAAGAAGAGGAAGATGCTTCCCCTATACCTGATCTACCCCCAGCAATTGATATTAATCTGCCCTCTGATCAATCAGAAGTTGAACCACGGATTTCCCTGAATGCACTCACTAGTTTCTCTACTCCCCAAACCCTCAAGTCAAATGGCTACATTAAGCACCAGAAAGGCATCATTCATGTTGACAGTGGTAGAACCCATAATTTTATTCATTACCATGTTTCTCAAGAAGTCAATTAATATGTTTTTCCAGTTAATAATTTCCAAATCATGATTTCCAATGGGGGTTCCATGAAATGTGGAGGGAATTGTGAAAATGTGCACCTACAAATTGGTCAATACCACCTGAAATATCATAGGTTTGTTATTTACATGGGAAATTGTGACATTGTACTTGGTGATGACTGGTTACGCACTCTCGACCCTATTACTGTGGATTTCCAAAAATTAACCATGCAATTCCAATAGGGGGGGGGAACAATTCCAATGCATAATTGCAGGTTCACCATAGACCATCAGTTCCCATCGAATGGAAAATTCCCTGGGAAAATTTTATTCTAGAATTATTTCCCAACTTCATCCCATTCAGGTGGTTGAAACGCCCTTTGTTAATCCTGACCTCCAATATATCATATACCAACACAAAGATATGTTTCAAACCCCCCATGTACTTCCTCCTTCTCGTGGTGTCCATGATCATTCCACTCCTCTAGTTCTGGGAAGTCTTCCCCCAAACGTTTTCCCTTATCGTCATCCCTTCACCCAAAAGAATGAAATTGAGAAGATTGTTCAAGAATTTCTAGAAGTCGGTGTCATTTTCCCCGGTACCATCCCCTATTCTTCTCCAGTAGTCATGGTAGTCAAGAAATAAGGTACTTGGTGCATGTGTCCTGATTTCCATACCCTCAAAAAACTCACAATCAATGACAAATTTCCCATTCCTATCATTGATGACCTTTTGGATCTATTTAGTGGTGCTCAGTATTTTACCAAACTTGATCTTTGTTTTGGCTACCACCATATTCATATGAAAGAAGAATAAATTCCTAATATTTCATTCAGAACTTATGAGGGTCACTATGAGTTATTGGTTATGTCATTCGACCTCTGTAATGATACCTTCACTTTTCAAAGTCTCATGAATCATTTCTTCTTTCCTTTCCTCCATCATTTCATCTTGGTTTTCTCTGTTGATATTATCATCTATATAAAATCTTGGCAATCCCATATTACCCATGTGGTTCAAGTTTTGCAACTAATATCTCAGCTCAAAAATTTTCTTAAGCAGTCTAAATGTGCTTTTGGAGCCTATGAATTTGAGTACTTAGGACATATTTAAGAAAATTGAATCTATGAAAGATTGGTCATTGTTGGTCTCCGGTTTTGATCATGTTTTTGCCTATATTATATTCCAAAGACCTCCATTTATATACCCAGTACCACCCTTTTGGCCTTGTTTTGACATAATTGACATCTCCCTA
>JZKD02S0304138.1:181316-205864 GCA_000966675.3 Picea glauca | reverse complement strand
TAGATCATGGAGACTACCAACTTGTATTAAAATGGAATACCACAGTTTGATGGATAGAAGTATGATTTTTGGAGCATAAGGATGAAGACATATATGCAAGCACAAGGATTTCAAGGTTGGTAATCAATTGTAGATGGATACATAGCACTAGCAGTTCCACCAACAAATGACAAAGCAGTGAAACTCAGTGAAAATAATTCCAAAGACAAAAATGCACTTTTAAATGGTCTCAGTGATACGGTATTCACCAATGTTGCACATTGTAAATCCGCTAAATATATTTGGGACAAGCTTCGAAATATTTATGAAGGAGATACAAAAGTCAAAGAAGCAAAGATTCAAAATTACAGAGGTCAGTTCGAACAACTAAAAATGAAGGAAGACTATAATATTGCAGCCTACTTATTATGAATCAATGAAACGGTGAATGCAATCATAGGATTGGGAGAAGAAATCGAAGAATCTATAATTGTTCAAAGGGTATTAAAATATCTTCCTATGAGATTCAACCCTAAGATCAGCACTAGAAGAAAGATCAGATCTAGACTCAATAAGCATGGACGAAATGCATGGAATCTTCACAACATATGAAATGAGAACTAAACAGGAAAATTCAAATGTAAAAGAAGCAGTCTTCAAAGCATACAAAATATCAAAGAAAAAGAAAAAGGAACAAGAAGAATATAGAAATAACAGTGACATCTCGAAAGATGATGAAGAAGTGGCCAACTTTGTCAAAAGACTGAACAAGGGAACCAATGGTAGGTATAGAGGTAATCTTCCTTTAATTTGTTTTAATTGTGATGGTATTGGTCATTTTGCTAACAAATGTCCTCATAAGAAAAAGATAAATGATGAAGGTTACTCAAAAGGAAAACACAAATATAAAGGAAAAAGAACTACAAAGAAAGTTTTCAAGAAAATATTATGCACCAAAGAAGACATATCATCATCAGATGAAGATGAAGTCAGTGACAGTGAGACAGGAAGAGTTCTATTCATGGCAGTAAAAGAATCTGACAAAAAGGAATTTGAAGAAGAATATGAAGAAGTTGAAGAAGAATATGAAGAAGTCGAATAAGAAATTGAAGAGGTAGAAGTTGACTATCGAGAAGAACTAATGTGTGTCATAGGATTTATCAAAAGAGAAAAGAAGAAAAACAAGAAACTACTAGCAGAACTAGACAAGAAAAATGACACTTGAGAACTAGAATAAATGATCACAAAATTGAAGGTTCAAATAGAAGAAGATAAAAGAATTGAAGAAGCATTCAAAGAACAGCTAGAAAAAAAGGACAGGATCATTGGAAACTTGAAAGCAGATATTGTCACACTAAGAAAGGATATTCAAAAGAAAAATATGTAGAATAGCTCAAAAGTTTTGGATGACATTATCAGCAATCAAAAATCTCATCTTGACAAGTCCGGACTTGGATACAATAAAAAAGAAAAGGGATCAAGCTCCAAAACAACAGAGCAAGAAACGTATCTAAAAATCTATGCAGAAACAATCAAAGGGGATAGGAAGATATACAAGGAAGATTACAGGGACACTCCCCCACCGAGAATATTCAGATTTCAGAATCAACAACAGACGAATAGGCCTCAAGAAGAAGAAGGATTCATAAGAGCACCTCCTTTCAGAAAATATTCAACTCCTAGGTATCAAACTATATATTTGGGTTTATGTTATGCATGTAATAATTTTGGAAATAAAGATGTGAATTGCAGAGCTAACAATAGGAACAATAACAACTTTGAGAGTCATACACAAAGGGGTTATTCAAGAAGACCTATTGAAACACAGAGAAGAAGTTATAATAGGTTTGAATCATTGAGCACTGAAGTGGAATGTTACAAATGTAACCATTTTTTACACGTGGCCAAATATTGAAGAATGAAAGTCCCTCCTAAAGAACCTCAACAGAATAACAACAGTCATAGACAGGAACCTCGAAAAACAACATGGATAAGAAGGCAAGATCAGTATAGCAATGAAGAATGCATAATCGCTCTACAATCTAAGCAGAAGAAACATGGTTGGTATGTTGACAGTGAGTGTTCAAAACACATGATAGGTGATAGACACAAGTTTCCTACATTACGAAAGGAAAGAGATGGATCAGTCTCCTTCGAAAATGATAATTCAACCAAAATCATTGGAAAAGGCACAGTTCGAATTGGGAGCAAGAATGAAAAGGCAGAAAATGTTCTACTAGTAGAAGATATGAAACATAATCTTCTAAGCATAATCAAATGTGTGATCAAGGTCATAAAGTTACTTTCGATTCACAAAAGTGTGAGATAAGAAGAGAAGGTTTAGGGAAATTGGTCGCTACAGCTGCAAGAACTTCAAACAACATATATGTGTTAAGTCAAATTGGAAATTAAAAGTGTTGTCTAGGAAAGGAAGATAAAAGTTGGTTATGGCATAGAAGAATGGGTCACATTCATTTTGATAACCTTTTCAAAGTCATCACTTACATGGATGCACTTTCTCAGTAATTACATTCCACCAAACCTGGGGCATGTCCCATGTAAGCAATTTTTTTGATAAAATGTACAACCCTCTGGCCTTGTATGCAAGATGTTGTAAATAAAGTCTCTAGATGACGGCGGTGGAAATATAACTGAGCATTCCTGCAAAGCGGTGTTGTGCAATACATGAAATGTGTGTGTGTGTGTTTGTTTCGTAATAATAACCATACTCAATGTGATATCTACAAAAACATGTGTTATGAATTGTGTTTATTCAAACATACCAAGGCTTGCATTTGTGGAAATATATTTGGCCCAAGTTAAGTGCACTATGTATTGTCTTGAATATCTCGTACAATTATGTTTCTGTAATGTAAATAAAGTGTTTAATATGGGAATGCTTCGAAATTTTGGAATGCTTCTAGAAGAAAATTGGGGACATGGGTTTTGTCCAGAGTGGCATTTACATGTGGACAAGTGAGTCAAAATTCACCCATATCACACGTGTTAATTAAGGTTGGTTGTCATTGATGTCAACCCTTGAAGAAATCCTCGTAGCACAAAGGTTTGGTTAATGGACCCAAGTTTGTTTGATGAAAATATGACTCATTATTGTCTTGACATGGTTGATAAGAAGTAAAGATGGATGAACTCCAAAGTGTTCCCTTTATGGTGAAAGCCCTCATGGGAAGACAATTTGCGGATTGAGTTATCCTAGAAGTATGGTTAGAGAACAATGCTTAAATGTGGAATATTGATATGAAGGATAGATAATTTGTCATGGAAACTATCCTATATGGATAGTGTTTGTCATGTTGTTTTCGGTGGTATGTGGAACGTCACATAACTCCTCACGGTTAGAGATTTATGACCATATGAAGTTGGAGAACCCCTCATGAGTCCTATAGAATCCCCCAAGGGTCAAAGTGCTTTGCAAAAGAATTTATTTTAAATGAAGAAGCCCTAAAATAAGGAAAGTGTAAGGCTACATGAAGATATAAATAAGAGGGAAAGCTCACTCATTAAAGACACACTTGTACATATTGGATATCTATTTTCTTGTGTAAATCTTATTGTAAATACTTGTGGATACATCTGAAGTGATGAAATTTTGAGATAGCATGAAGGGTTGATGGTGAAATTCTTGGAATTACAGAAAACTCTATTTTCCGAGGTGTACGCGGGTTGTCTATGTATAGGGTGCATATAGTACATGGGTTGTCTGTGTATAGGGTGCATACGTACATGGGTTGGCTTTGTACAGGGTGAGTACATGTTTGTAAATTCATTGAAACTTGAGAAGGTGAAGTTGCATAGGTTCTAGATTCTAAGATCAAGCTCCCAGGAAGGTCTAAAGTGCTCAGATACATCAGATCCATCCATTGGTTCAAAAGGTATGTCTTATTTCTATGAATAGTTGGATTTTGATGTATGCATGAGTAATGGTAATGGAGATTTGAGGATTCTCCCTAGAGAGACTAGTGGCTACATGGGATCTTCTGTATAAGTTAGATCTACAAAAATATAGTGTTGGTATGTTCATCATTGATACTTCTTGTGAGGCACATCTTGTATTTCTCAGCATATGGCTAAGGATTTTTATGGTACATGGTTGAGATCTTGTATTTGTTGATGTATTGAGAGGATGAATATCAAAAAGGGTTTGATGAATAAGATCATGTGAGGGAAAGTATACTTGTTCATGATTTCATACACCTATATGGCACATGACTAGAGAGATACATACTTGTCTTGATTAAATAATAATGCATGCACAAGGTACAGTTACAGTCTGGATACAGTGACAAGTTACATATCTATGTGAAAGAAGTTACAGAGGGTCAGAATTTTTCAAGTCAAAGGAAACCCTAGTTCTAGAAGGCATACGCGGGTTGCATAATAGTTAGGGAACATACATATGTGGGTTGCATAACAGATAGGGTATGTATATATGTGGATTGCAACACTATAGGTTGTGTATCTATTGTATGTTTGTAGATACATGTTTAGTTCAGGTACAAATTGATTACAGGGTAGTTGTACAGATTGGATACAGGTCATTGGTACAGGTTGTTATAGTTGTATAGCAGTATATCTCACAGTGACAGGTTAACAGTGATTCTGTCATTCTACTTATACTTCAGGGTGGTTGGACGGGGCAAGGACAGGTGGTTGTAGCCACCTTCCGGTTGTAGTCGGAGAACATAGGGGGTTGTAGCCTCCATATGATTGTAGCTAGAGAATTGGGGAGTTGGAGCTTCCCTCAGGTTATAGCCTAAGAAATTAGGAGGCTGGAGCCTCCTTCCAATTGTATCTGGAAAACAAAGGAATTAGGTGCTTCCAATGAATGTGATTCTTCAAGACATATAATAAAAATCATTATGTGGTTTTCTCCAGATTAAGGTTTCCACGAAAAACACTGGTGTATTGTGTATGTGTGTGATTGTTCATTTCTTATTTCTCATTATTGGATAATAATTCTACATTGATATAACACTTGGATTATTTGGAACAAAAGGATTATAATTATGCTATTACTGATTCACCACCACCACCCCCCCCTCTCAGTAATCCAACAATTGGTATCAGAGAAGGTTCCTTCAGAAATCAATTTAACCACTGAAAGGTAGATCATGGAGACTACCAACTTGTATTAAAATGGAATACCACAGTTTGATGGATAGAAGTATGATTTTTGGAGCATAAGGATGAAGACATATATGCAAGCACAAGGATTTCAAGTTTGGTAATCAATTGTAGATGGATACATAGCACTAGCAGTTCCACCAACAAATGACAAAGCAGTGAAACTCAGTGAGAATAATTCCAAAGCCAAAAATGCACTTTTGAATGGTCTCAGTGATACGGTATTCACCAAAGTTGCACATTGTAAATCCGCTAAATATATTTGGGACAAGCTTCGAAATATTTATGAAGGAGATACAAAAGTCAAAGAAGCAAAGCTTCAAAATTACAAAAGTCAGTTCGAACAACTAAAAATGAAGGAAGATTAGAATATTGCATCCTACTTCTTACGAATCGATGAAACGGTGAATGCAATCATAGGATTGGGAGAAGAAATTGAAGAATCTGTAATTTTTCAAAAGGTACTAAGATCTCTTCCTATGAGATTCAACCCTAAGATCAGCACTAGAAGAAATATCATATCTAGACTCAATAAGCATGGACGAAATACATGGAATATTCACAACATATGAAATGAGAACTAAACAGGAAAATCCAAATGTAAAAGAAGCAGCCTTCAAAGCATACAAAAGATCAAAGCAAAAGAAAAAGGAACAAGAAGAATATAGCAATAATAGTGACGTCTCGAAAGATGATGAAGAAGTGGCCAACTTTGTCAAAATACTGAACAAGGGAACCAACGGTAGGTATAGAGGTAATCTTCCTTTAATTTGTTTTAATTGTGATGGTATTGGTCATTTTGCTAACAAATGTCCTCATAAGAAAAAGAGAAATGATGAAGGTTACTCAAAAGGAAAACACAAATATAAAGGAAAAAGAACTACAAAGAAATTTTTCAAGAAAAGATTATGCACCAAAGAAGACATATCATCATCAGATGAAGATGAAGTCAGTGACAGTGAGACAGGAAGAGTTCTATTCATGGCAGTAAAAGACTCTGACAAAAAGGAATTTGAAGAAGAATATGAAGAAGTTGAAGAAGAATATGAAGAAGCTGAAGAAGAATATGAAGAAGTCGAATAAGAAATTGAAGAGGTAGAAGTTGAATATCGAGAAGAACTAATGTGTGCCATAGGAGTTATCAAAAGAGAAAACAAGAAAAACAAGAAACTACTAGCAGAACTAGACAAGAAAAATGACACTTGAGAACTAGAATAAATGATCACAAAATTGAAGGTTCAAATAGAAGAAGATAAAAGAATTGAAGAAGCATTCAAAGAACAGCTAGAAAAAAAGGACAGGATCATTGGAAACTTGAAAGCAGATATTGTCACACTAAGAAAGGATATTCAAAAGAAAAATATGTAGAATAGCTCAAAAGTTTTGGATGACATTATCAGCAATCAAAAATCTCATCTTGACAAGTCCGGACTTGGATACAATAAAAAAGAAAAGGGATCAAGCTCCAAAAAAACAGAGCAAGAAACGTATCTAAAAATCTATGCAGAAACAATCAAAGGGGATAGGAAGATATACAAGGAAGATTACAGGGACACTCCCCCACCGAGAATATTTAGATTTCAGAATCAACAACAAACAGATAGGCCTCAAGAAGAAGAAGGATTCATAAGAGCCCCTCCTTTCAGAAAATCTTCAACTCCTAGGTATCAAACTATATATTTGGGTTTATGTTATGCATGTAATAATTTTGGACATAAAGATGTGAATTGCAGAGCTAACAACTTTGAGAGTCATACACAAAGGGGTTATTCAAGAAGACCTAGTGAAACACAGAGAAGAAGTTACAATAGGTTTGAATCATTGAGCACTGAAGTGTAATGTTACAAATGTAACCATTTTTGACACGTGGCCAAAGATTGAAGAATGAAAGTCCCTCCTAAAGAACCTCAACAGAATAATAACAGTCACAGACAGGAACCTCGAAAAACAACATGGATAAGAAAGCAAGATCAGTATAGCAATGAAGAATGCACAATCGATCTACAATATAAGGAGAAGAAACATGGTTGGTATGTTGACAGTGAGTGTTCAAAACACATGACAGGTGATAGACACAAGTTTCCTACATTACGAAAGGAAAGAGATGGATCAGTCTCCTTCGAAAATGATAATTCAACCAAAATCATTGGAAAAGGCACAGTCTGAATTGGGAACAAGAATGAAATGGCAGAAAATGTTTTACTAGTAGAAGATATGAAACATAATCTTCTAAATCATAATCAAATGTGTGATCAAGGTCATAAAGTTACTTTCAATTCACAAAAGTGTGAGATAAGAAGAGAAGGTTTAGGGAAATTGGTCGCTTTAGCTGCAAGAACTTCAAACAACATATATGTGTTAAGTCAAATTGGAAATTAAAAGTGTTGTCTAGGAAAGGAAGATAAAAGTTGGCTATGGCACAGAAGAATGGGTCACATGCATTTTGATAACCTTTTCAAAGTCAGCAAAATAGAAGCAATCAGAGAAATTCCCCAGATCATGAAACCAACCAACACTTTATGCAAGCATTGTCAACAAGGAAAGAAAACAAATACCAGGTTCAAATCAAAGGAATATTCAACAACAAGACCACTTGAAACTGTGCATACTGATCTAGTTGGAACAACTACAACAAAGGACTTAAAAGGTGAGACCTACTTTATGTTATTAGTTGATGATTATACAAAAATGACTGCGGTTTTCTTTCTCATGAACAAGTCAGAAGCTTATGAAAACTTCAAGATCTACAAGGAAATGGTTGAAAATGAGATGGATTCAAGAATCAAATGCTTGAGATATGATAATGGAGTAGAATTCACATCAAAGGAATTTATGGACTACTGCAGCAATCATGGAATAAAAAGGCAATTCTTCATCGCTAGGACACCTCAACATAATGGAGTTGTTGAAAGAAAGAACAAGACAGTACAAGAAATGGCTCGAACAATGTTAATGGATTCAAAATTGATAGATGTTTTTTGGGCATAGGCAGTGCATACAGCAGTTCACATTCAAAACAGAGTAATTCTCAGAAAAAACACCGACAAAACTCATTACGAGCTATGGAAAGGAAGACCAGCAAATGTGAAGCACTTCATAGTTTTTGGAAGCAAATGTTATATCAAAAGAGAAGATGGAAGAATGGGAAAGTTTGACTCTCGTGTGGACAAAGAAGTACTCGGTGGTTACTCAAGTACAAGGAAATCATACAAGTGTTACAATCTAAGATTGAACAAAGTTGTGAAAAGCATCAATGTGACAATTGATGAAACAGGCAGACCAGAATCAAAGGAAGAATAAAATGAATCAATGAAATAGACCTTAGAAGAAGAAGAAGAAGATGAAAAAGAAGTATAAGAGGAATATGAAGAGAATCTGACAGAAGAAGAAGAGAAAGTTCAGCAAGTGCCTCCAAAGACACCCAATAAACAAGTACAGAAGAACCATCCTTCAGAACAGATTATCGGAAACAAAGATGCAGGAGTTGAGACTAGAAGAAAAATCTGTTCACCAGAACAAACACACCTAGCACTCTCATCTACAATTGAACCAAACGGTTTTGAAGAAGCCAACACAGATGAATTTTGGAAAAAGGTCATGGATGAAATTGGATCGAATAGAGAAAAATGACACTTGGGAACTGGTTCCAAGACCAAAGAATAAGAATGCGATCGACACAAAGTGGGTTTTCAGGAATAAATTGAATGAAGATGGACATGTTACAAGGAAAAAAGATAGATTGGTATGTAAAGGATATGCACAGGTTGAAGGAATCGACTTTGAAGAGACATTTTCCCTAGTTGCTAGAATGGAAGCAATCCATTTGATTTTAGCTTATGCACGCTCCAAAAATATTAAAATGTATCAGATGGACATAAAATTAGATTTTTTGAATGGGGAACTTGAAGAAGAAGTCTACATTGAACAACTAGAAGGATTTCAGTTGTCATAAAATGCAGATTGTGTGTGTAAATTAAAGAAGGCCTTGTAGGGTCTAAAACAGGCTCCTAGAGCATGGTACTCTAGAATGGATAAGTATCTACAGCAAACAGGGTTCAGAAAAGGAAGTGCAAACATGAACTCTACATCAAGGTAAGTCAATGTAATATTTTATTAATTGAAGTTTATGTTGATGATATTATTTTTGGTAGTGATGATGACAGGTTAAGCCAAAAATTTGCAAAAGATATGCAGAATGAATTCGAAATATCGTTACTTGGAGAACTATCCTTCTTTCTAGGACTTCAAATATGTCAAAGAAACCAAGGAATTTTTATTTCTCAAACCAAGTATATCAGAGTAATGCTAAAAAGGTTCGGAATGGAAGATTTCAAACCATTTATCACTCCCACACAAACCAGTTGCAAGTTGAGCAAATATGATGATTCGAAGTCTACAAATCAGAGGCAATACAGGTCAATGATTGGCAGCCTACTATATGTGACAGCATCTAGACCAGATGTAATGCAGGCAGTTGGACAAGTGTCATGATTTCAAGCAGCACTAAAGGAATCACATTTATTAGCAGTAAAGAGGATTTTCATATATCTCAAAGGAACATAAGAGTTTGGATTATAGTATCCAAAAGGAAAGGATCTATCACTTATTGCCTACACAGATGCAGATTGGGCAGGTTGTATTGATGACCGATGAAGCACCAGTGGAGCATCGTTCTACTTGGGTGAGTGTTTAGTATCATGGCTAAGCAAGAAACAAGCATCTGTATCTTTATCTATAGCCAAGGCAGAGTATATTGCAGTAGCATCATGTTGTACACAGGTTCTTTGGATGAAACAAACTCTGACAGATATACAGGTTGAGTATGTTGGTGTTACTTCACACACACCTAGGATTTATTTTTCCTAAGGTTATTTCTTGTTTATTATTCACAATTAGTCATTATACAGTCTCCTATATTTTAGGGGAGAATATTCTCTTTCAATTGACACTTCAGTTTGACTAGTTGAGTAGAGTTTAGATGTTGCATTGGGATCATCACCATGCAACATTGGGATCATCACCATGCTAATTTGAAATTTCCTTGGTATCATCACCAAAGTGGCACATTATCCTTGATTCCCTGAGTTAACTCCTCACTACTCTCTCTTCATTCAGTTAACTGAAGACTAGTTGACTAGTTAACTCAACTAGGTGGCAGTTCACTCCCATAACTGCCTGAGAGACCAGAATAGGTGGTAGTTCACTCCCATAATTGTTGGTGTGTGTCTAGATCACTCTATACCACCAATACAGTGCATTGGTTCACCTCAAGTCAAACTCATTGAGTTATAAAGAGTATATCATGTGTAAATTATTCATTATTCACAACGATTAATGAGAATTCTTTCATTCTTTTTCTCCTTCTTCCTCTTTCTCAAATTCTCTCTGCAAATGTGTGTATTATTGTTTAGCTAGATATATTTTGTGTAGTTTCAACACATTTACATGGTATCAGAGCCGATGGACTACCAAGCAAAATCTACACCAAAATTTTTTGCAGGTACAAAAGATTGAAGACAACGGAAAGATGGAATTCCAAAAAGAATTCATTCTTACACCTTACAACTATTTTGCATGGAAGGAGAAAATATCCATACATATCTGGTCTAGATATTTGTAAAGGTTAAACATGAATACAGATCCAGAGCTAACATCAGACATAGAAAAATTCAAGTGCTTAAATCGCATGGATGAGGCACTCGGAACAATTTGCAATCTTATTTCTCCCGATCTCCTTTTTCATATATCTTCCTGTAAAACTCCCAATGAATCCTGGACCATCTTGGAAGGGTTATTTGGAAAACAGGATGAGATTGGAGGACACATGCTGGAGGTGGAGCTTCTCACATTGGATCCAAAAAGATTCGAAAATATCCAAGACTTCTTTACAAAATTCAAGGATTTATTGTTGCAACTCAAAGCTTGTGCGGTTGATAAATCGAAGGAGGAGAAACAAATGGTTCTCACCATTCTCTCTAATATTGGTCCTGAATTCTCTATATTCATATCTACATTCCATACTGTCAGATTCGCCTCTGGAGCCACCTGGAATATGTCTTCTCTTGAGGACTTTATCGAATCCTTGACACAAGAGCAAACTAAGCTCATCAACATGGGCACAATCAAAGGCCCAAGGGAGCATGCACTCACTATGCATGATGGCATCCACAAATACCAGAAATATAAATATAAAGATAAATGGAAATATCATGCACATCTGAAGAAGGAAGGGTACACAAAACCCTTCATCGAAACCTCTAGGTCCGAAGGAGAAAAGGGAAGAAAAGGAGATAAATGCACGTACTGTCACAAAGGATTCCATTTGGAATCCACATGCATGCAAAAACAAATAGATCTGATGTCTCAAATGCTTTAGAAAAACAACCTTGGAGATCGCATCCCCGAGGGTGCAAAGAAGAAGAAGTCGAAAGATCTGAATTCCAAGAAAGACAATTTTAGCCATGCCTTGATTGCAATCAACTCCTCTCTCAATGCTTGGATCATTGATTCAGGAGCATCACATCACATGGATGCATCAAAAGAAGTCTATTCTTCTTTGGATGCATGCAAAGGTCCTCCTATTCTGATGGGGGACAACTATTATGTTGAAGTCACCGGCAAAGGAAGGATTGAACTCACCAACGGAAGCTTCGAGAATGTGTTGCATGTTCCCAAGATTTATGTCGACCTTCTCTTTGTTTATCAGATGAAGAATTATGGCATTGGAAAGAAAGTCATATTCACACCAAACTCCATGGACATCTATGGCATGCAAACCAACTCTAGGGTTGTTACCGGTGAGGTAAATCATCAGTCTAGATTGTATACATTTTATGAATTCATTGAACCTGATTCTATTTTACTGCTTACTCATGCTGATGAAAGTAGTAGGATATGGCACAAAAGGTTTGGACATTTGAATTTTAGATACATGCAACATCTTAGCAAACACAGATTGGTTGATGGTCTACCAGACATCCATTTCTCCAAGGGAGTGTGTGAGGGATGTGTTCTCGGGAAACACCCTCAAGAGAAATTCGACAAGGGAAAGTCTCAGAGAGCCTCTGCACCTTTATATCTGATCCACAATGACATTATGGGTCCTTTTCCGCATCCATCGATCAAAAAAGAAAGGTTTTTTCCCATTTTTGTTGATTATTTCTCACGTTTTACATGGATCTACTTTCTCAGGCAAAAATCTAAGGTCTTTCAACACCTCAAAGATTTCAAAGCCCTAGTTGAGACACAGTCCAGAAAGAAGATCAAAGTCCTATGAACTGATAATGGGGGAGAGTATGTGAATCATGAGATCCACAATCTTTTCCATGAGGTAGGGATTCAGTTGCAGCATACAGTTCCCTACACTATGTAGCAAAATGGATTTGTTGAGCGGAAAACCAGATCTCTAAAGGAGATGGAATCTTGCATGTTGCATGCAAATTCACTACCACAAAGACTATGGGTCGAAGCACTTAACTGTGCAACATACATCCAAAATATATCTCCCCATAGATCTTTCAAATATAAGACCCCCTATGAGGCTTGAAGCAGCCTCAAACTGGAAGTGACCCACTTTCGAATTTTTGGTTCACATGCATGGGCCTGGATTCCCTCTGAAAAGAGGAAGGCACTTGATCCACATACCACCGAGTGAATTTTTTTTGGATACCTCGACGATGTGAAGGGATATTGACTTATTGATTTTTCCTTGGACCGGCTCATCATTGAGCGTAGTTTCCAATTCGAGGAAAGTGGTTTGCATGCAGACACCTTCATTCTTCCACCTGTCTGAGATGATGAGAATGCACATTCAGAATCTTCTTTAGACGAGATTTTTGATTCATAGGACTTAGATAATTTAGATTCATAATCAGAGCATCCAGATGCAGTTGTAGAGCCAAAGCAGAGGCCTAAGTGGGCACAAACTACTCTTCAGGATGCAGGGGATCTCGTGGGTGATCCAGCCGATACTAGGAGGACTCGATTTGATTTCGAGGAGCCTCCTATTGCACTCACTTCCACTGAACCATTTCCTTCCAGGCATCATTTCTTGGTTCATTCTTCATATCCACAGTCTTATGGGGAGGCTATTGGAAATCCCTTTTGGGAATCCACCATGCAGAAGGAGTACAACTCTCCCTCCTCGAGAACTAGACTTGGGATCTGGTTCCCCTTCCTTCTAGGAGGAAACTTGTCAAATGCGGATGGGTCTAGAGGACCAAGAGTGTAGCGGATAAACATAACAGTAGATACAAATCCAGGCTTGTATCCAAAGGCTTTTAGCAGGTTCATGGTATTGACTATGATGAGACATTCGCTCCATTAGAAAAGATGGATTCCATACGATTGGCACTTGACATTGTGGTAGCCAAGGGATGGGAATTCCATCCGATGGATATGAAGAATTCCCAGTGATCTCTCTGAGGAGATCTACATGGAGCATCCCCAGGGATTTATGCAGCACTCATATTTGGTATGTCGACTGAAGAAGTCACTTTATGGCCTCAAGCAGGCTCCAAGGGCATGGTATGCCAAGATGGACTCCTACCTATTGTCACATAACTTTGTATGTTGTAAATCAAACCCAAATTTCTACATGGTCAGGACGACTAATTTACTTCTACTTTTAGTTTTGTATGTCGATGATTTTTTGATCACTAGGTGCTCAACTTCAGCGATTGTTGTAGTCAATAGGATTCTTCATGACAGGATTTTGATGATGGACATGGGTCCACTACACTTCTTCCTTGGACTTGAGATCAATCAAGATTCATCGAGCATCAAACTGTCTCAAGCCAAGTATGCACAAGATCTCCTTGAGATATTTCACATGACATACTACAAGTCTGCTCCGACTCCTTTCCTATCAGGATTCAAACTTGAGGATGGCGGGGAGACTCCACTAGTTGACAGCACACTTTACAGACAACTAGTGGGGAGCTTGGTGTATCTCATACACTCCAGACCAGACTTCTCATATGCAATTGGCGTAGTTTCCATGTTCATGCAGGAGATGCATGAGCTACATTGAAAATATACAAAACGTATCCTTCGATACGTACAGGGCACCATCACCTTTGGGATTCATTATGCAGTAGACTCTACATTATATATCATTGGGTTTACTGATTCCGACTGGGATGGAGATAGCATTGATTCAAGTCCACATCTGGTTACTCACTCAGTCTTGGTTCTGGGCCTATCTTTTGCTTGAGAAAGAAGCAAGTTTTCATTTCTCTATCTTCAGCTGAAGCAGAGTACAGAGGGGTAGTTAACATAAACATTCAGGCTATGTGGCTACAACATTTTCTCACTGAGTTGGGCATTCAGTTTCATCGGTTGATCATCATCTAGTGTGATAACTAGAGAACTCTGAAGTTCTGCAGAGATCCATTTCAGAGGGAGCGGACGAAGCACATTGAGATCCACATTAACTACATCCAGGAGTTAGTACACGAGGGGATCATCAACTTACAATTCTATCCTTCAGAAGAACATGTGGCATACATTTTCACCAAGACCTTCACTAAGCAGAAATTCCATTCCCTATGAGCTCATCTTGGAGTGAAGGACACAATTGTCTAGCAACTATAGTTATTATTTTTACATACATTGTACCTTGAGGAGGGGATTTCCCATGAGGTTTTCCCTCTTTCCTCACTTTATTTTCAGTGTATCTTTTTTACTTGCATACCTAACATGGCCTCGTTGCCAGGACCCACTCTTTATTTTCACCATAATGATGTTCAGGGGGGGTGTTGGAGTTACTTCACACACACCTAGGATTTCTTTTTCCTAAGTTTATTCCTTGTTTATTAGTCATAATTAGTCATTATCCAATCTCCTATATTTTAGGGGAGAATATTCCACCTGGAGAATATTCTCTTTCAGTGGACACTTAAGTTTGACTAGTTGAGTTGAGTTTAGATGTTGCATTGGGATCATCACCATGCAACATAGGGATCATCACCATGATAATTAGAGCTTGCCTTGGTATCATCACCAGAGTGGTGCATTAGCCTTGATTCCCTGAGTTAAATCCTCACTACTCTCTGTTCACTTAGTTAACTGAAGACTAGTTGACTAGTTAACTCAACTAGGTGGCAGTTCACTCTCGTAACTACCTGAGAGACGAGAATAGGTGGCATTTCACTCCTGTAATTGTTGGTGTGTGTTAATATCACTCTAGAGAACTAATATGATGCATTGGTTCACCTCAATTCGAACTCATTGAGTTATACATAGTATATCATGTGTAAAGTATTCATTATTCACAACGGTTAATGAGAATTATTTCATTATTTCTCTCCTTCTTCTTCTTTCTCAAATTCTCTCTGAAAATGTGTGTATTATTGTTTATCTAGATCTATTATGTGAAATTTCAACACATTTATAGAGTATGATGATCCCATTCCAATCTATTGTGATAATACAAGTGCCATCAGTATCTCAAAGAACCCCATAATGCACTCCAAGACGAAGCACAATCCAATCAAGTATCACTTTCTATGAGAGCAAGTTGCAAAAAAGAACATCAGAATTGAGTATGTGGGCACAAAATAACAAGTGGTAGAAATCTTTACAAAACCACTTCCATAGGAAGCCTTTCAATATCTTCGCCAGAAACTTGGATTTATTTCTACTCCAAAATGAATGTTTTTTGAATGCTTATCTTATATGTCTTAGATGTACACGAGGAAGCACCATAAGAGGACAGTTCAATCAAGGGGTGCAGACCCGGATGGAAAGATACCTTTGCCATTGATGACAAGGGGGGAGATATTTATTAGATGCAGAGGACAGAGGCATGGTTCTAGGGGGAGCATGAGACAAAGGCATGGTTCCAGGGAGATCATGAGTGATATTTTTTTAGTATTTCATCAGAGTGTTTCCATCAATTCCAAAATGGGAGATTGTTGATTAAGGTTGGTTGTCATTGATGTCAACCCTTAAAGAAATCCTCATAGCACAAAGGTTTGGGTAATGGACCCAAGTTTGTTTGATGAAAATATGACTCATTATTGTCTTTTCATGGTTGATAAGAAGTAAAGATGGATGAACTCCAAAGTGGTCCCCTTATGGTGAAATCCCTCACAGGAAGATGCTTTGTGGATTGAGTTATCATAGAAGTACAGTTAGATAACCCATGCTTAAATGTGGAATATTGATATGAAGCACAGTGAATTTTTTAAAAAAAATATCATAGATGGATAGTGCTTGTCATGTCATTTCCAATGGTATGTGGAACGTCACATAACTCCTCACGGTTAGAGAGTTATGACCATGTGAAGTTGGAGAACCCCTCATGAGTCCTATAGAAGCCACCAAGGGTCAAAGTGCTTTGCAAAAGAATTTATTTTAAATGAAGAATCCCTAAAATAAGGAAAGTGTAAGGCTACGTGAATATATAAATAAGAGGCAAAGCTCACTCATTAAAGAAACACTTGTACATATTGGATATCTATTTTCTTTTGTAAAGATTATTGTAAATACTTGTGGATACATATGAAGTGACAAACATCTGAGGTAGCATGAAGGGTTGACGGTGAAATTCTTGGAATTACAGAAAACTCTATTTTCTGAGGCGTACGCAAGATGTCGATGTATAAGGTGTGTACAGTACATGGGAGTTCTATGTATAGGGTGTGTACGTACGCGGGTTGGCATTGTATAGGGTGAGTACATGTTTATAAAGCCATGGAAACTTGAGAAGGTGAAGTTGCAGAGGTTCTATATTCTAAGATCAAGCTCCCAAGAAGGTATAAAGTGCTAAAATACATCAGATCCATCCATTGGTTCAAAAGGTATGTCTTATTTCTATGAATAGTTGGGTTTTGATGTATGCATGCGGAATGGAAATGGAGATTTGAGGATTCTTCCTAGAGAGACTAGTGGCTACATGGGATCTTATGTATAAGTTAGATATACATAAATACAGTGTTGGTATGTTCATCATTGATACTTCTTGTGAGGCAAATCTTGTATTTCTCAACATATGGCTAAGGGTTTTTATGGTACATGGTTGAGATCTTGTATTTGTTGATGTATTGAGAGGTTGAATATCAGAAAGGGCTTGATGACTAAGATCATGTGAGGAAAAGTATACGTGTTCATGATTTCATACACCTATATGGAACATGACTAGAGAGAGAAATAATTGTCTTGAGTAAATGAGAATGCATGCACATGGTACAGTTACAGTCTAGATACAGTGACAAGTTACAGATTTATGTGAAAGAAGTTACAGAGGGTCAGAAGTTTTCAAGTGAAAGGAAACCCTAGTTATAGAAGGAATACATAGGTTTCATAACAGTTAGGGTGCATACATATGTGGGTTGCATAACAGATAGGATGTGTACATACGTGGGTTGCATCACTACAAGTCACGTATATGTTGTATTTTTGTAGATACATGTTCAGTTCAGGTACAGACTGATTACAGGGCAGTTGTACAGATTGGATACAGGTTGTTACAGTTGTATAGCAGTATATCTCAGAGTGATAGGTTGACAGTGGTTCCATCATTCTACTTATACTTCAGGGTAGTTGGACGGGGCAAGGATAGGTGGTTGTAGCCACCTTTCGGTTGTTTTCGGAGAACATAGGGGGTTGTAGCCAGAGAATTGGGGAGTTAGAGCTTCCCTCACGTTGTAGCCTGAGAAACTAGGAGGTTGGAGCCTCCTTCCAGTTGTTGTTGGAAAACAAATGAAGTTGGTGCTTCCAATGAATGTAATTCTTCAAGACATATAATAAAAATCATTTTTTTGTTTTCTCCTGATTTGGGTTTCCATGTAAAACGTTGGTGTACTTGTATGTGTGTGATTGTTCATTTATTATTGCTCATTATTGGATAATAATTCTACATTGATATAACACTTGGATTATTTGGAGAAAAAGGATTATAATTACACTATTACTGATTCACCCCCCCCCCCCCTTTCAGTAATCCAACAACACGTGTGGACCTCCAACTCAGGGGGAATGATTCTGCAAACATTAGCAAAAACCTCAAACTGGGAACTTGCGCCTCGATTTTCGTGTAGATGGCATCAGATCTAGAAATTCTACGAAATGGGTTTTGTCTAGAATGTGGAAAATTGAGTAAAACGCAGGCACTTTTCCAAAATTCAATTTTTTTTAGAAGTTATGGGTGGATCTCTAACTCGAATCTTCCCAGATTGATGAAAAACCCAGATTTTTGGGATTTATCCTAAAATTTTAAGTTTTCTGAGTTTGGGGATTCGGTTTCATCCATTCCTCCATGGATTTTATGTATAAATAAGACCTCATAGGTCTGAGGAAGGGAGATTTATGCTGTAAGATTGGTTCTTGAAGGGAAGAAATTGTTATGTTGTAGGTTTGATTTTTTAGGATTGTTGATTTTACACATATTTCTCAAGTAATGATATAAATTGCAGTTCATGGAATTGATGTGTGTTATCAAACCTTTCATTCTGTAACTTTCTTTTAAAGCTACCTTATTGGTACGGCAAGGGCCCACTGACCCAACCAAGGTAATCTTATTCGTATCTATTGTATATATAATTCTAGTTTGTATATGGATAAAATCATTTTGTGTTTTGATCATAACAACAAACTTTATTTATGTTTTGTTTCAATAAACATTTGACAAAATGAAATAAAGATGTGTGGTAAGTCTGAGTGAGTGAGTGATCATTTCTGGAGTGCAATATATATTTCTGGAGTGTAATATGGATTTATGAGTGCAACATAGATTCTTGAGTTAATATTTGTTATCCTTGTATGTGTGCGTAGACAATCATTTGGTTGACTTAATGTTGTAGTGTTGTTTCTATCTTGCAAATCTAGGGATAATTAATATTTCCATGTTTCACCTTACATGTACCTATAATGGAGTGTTTTACTTTGTCGGGTATTTATTTTAAGCTTGATTGCATTTCCTTTTTAAGAATGTGCAGAGTGTTAATTGATGTTAGTTTAGTTTCTCTAGGAGATAGAATCAAAGTTCATATTTTCCTTTCATGAGCCAACAATGAACATGTCTATCACTTGAGAAAGAACTTTAGATCATATGCTTGTTTATGAGTTTTTCTTTCTAAATTTTGAAATGTGTGGAGAGTGTTATCTTTGAAGTGTGAAAACAGAGTGTTGGTTTTTAGATTGTTTTCTTATAAAGACTATACTCATTAGACATAGTTAAACCACATGTTGTCGGCACATATAGTGTAACAACTTTGTTGATTACAAATCTTGGTCAATAATTTATGTTTGGTAATATATTATGCATATAATTGCACCAAAAATCCTAACAACAGTGAAACTTCTAGACTTTAACAAAGACAAAAATAAATGACATTTAGCGACATTGGATTTTGGTTCAAAATATTCTTTAATGATTTTATAAGAATTATAGCGAATATTCCAGTTAGTTAACTTACCTTTGATTTATTCTAGACCACTTTCGTCCACCTGAATGTGTTTAGGAATTATTCACCACACACTACTCAATCTAGGTAGGGACGATGAACTTGTATTCTAGCACTCTTGACCTCCTTCTTGTGGAGTTAACAACATAGGAATTATCACCCCTTCAATCACTGGCAGATCAATTATGGGAGGAGAGTGGACATGCCCATGACTATTTTCTAGAACTTTTGACTGTCCAACAAGAGGTTTCACCACATGAACTTCTTCACCAGAATGTTGTGCACTAATTGCCTCTCTAATTTCATCCATTGTATAATAATCTTCAATAAAATCCTCCATCATCTATCCATCCAAAACAACTTGTCTTTATGAGATATTTATGGAGTTAAAATATAAGTATGAACTAGATTGGTCTCTACTGAAATCCTACACTTTTCTTGTGATGATGGAGGAGAAACAACAATGACATCTATTCCGCTAGAAATTGGATTTCCCTCTTTTGAAAGCCTACATTTTGACATACTTAACCTTACTTTTTCTCTTTCTTCATTTATATTTTCAATGGATATTTCTTTCATCGAGGAATTTCTACCTCAATTGTGTAGGATCCCCATGTTTAAAGATAAAATTTCGCTTCCAAGTACACCACAACAGTTTTTTCTTGGTATTACACAAGAATACACAACTAACAATTCCAAATCCAATTGGACAAATTTATCTTAGTATTACACAAGAATACACAACTAAAAATTCCAATTCCAATTGGAAAAAATTGTATCGGTATTACACAAGAAGACAAAACTAACAATTCCAATTCCAATTGGACAAATTTGTCTTCCAATTCTTCCCACAATTGTATTCCAATAGTAAAAAATTGTCTATGAATTAAACAACAAGACAAAAAGAACAAAAACTTGTTTGTTCTTGATATTTTTGCATGTATACGTTGGACTTGATCGAGTTTTTGAGATAGATGAGGTTGATGAGTGTTCTTGGCACATAAAACTTTCCAGCAAGAACGTATGTGCATTCCTATAACATGTGCACTAAAGTGTATGCACATTCTAGGAAGGTGTACGCATTCCTGCTCGGCATGGGTGAGCTCCCAACCTAAAGTATTTCAAGTCAAAAGAGTGTGTGTGCGCTCTTAATTCAATGGATATAACATTTATTTTAGACCAAAAATATTTATGAATAAAGATGTGTATGGGTTTGTGGACAACCAGAACCTAAGGGATTAAGATTGAAAGTGTTTTGAAGCATAAAGAAATGGTTAGAGAACCAAGATGCCAATGCAAGGCTTTTGGGGCCTTTAACAAGAGGTATAGGAATAGTTCACTTAGGGCTTAGGTGTGGAGGGGGTTAAGGGTCAAGTATAGGCTATGCCTAGGCTTATATGGAACTAGGGGGGTGTAGGTCATAGGTCTAGGACAAGGTCTAGGACAAGATCTAGGTCATGGTCTAGGTATAGCTCTAGGTCTATGTCATGGTCTAGGTATTTTTCTAGGTCTATTTCATGGTATACTTCATGGTCATTTCATAGCTCGAGGTCATGGTCTAGGTCTTTCCATATGTAGGTCTTTCTATGTCTAGGTTTAGGTCTAGGTCTTGACATGTCTAGGTCAAGGATATTTATTTCCTTGTGATGTACAAAAATCGATATAGCATGTGAGAGTCTGAGAGGGAGAGAGAGGAATACATAGAGAGGGGTAGAGAGAGAGTGTATGAGAGTCAAAGAGACGAAGAGAGAGAGGGGGTGGAGAGAGAGGAAGAAAGAGAGTGTGAGAGGGGGAGAGAGGAAAATAGAGAGGGGGGTGGAGAGAGAGGAAGAAAGAGAGTGTGAGAGAGTGATATAGGTGGATATAAGTCACCACCCACCTATTCCAACTGGCTCAAAACAGTTTTCTAGCAAGTTACTATTTTCAGCAAATTTTTAGTTACTAAACTTTTGGGGCCATTTTGAGGGCCTAAATGAAGGTTTTTGGGGATCGATCCCATCAAAGATAGCTAAAGTATCCAATTGATCCCCCAAAATTAATATCCTCGATGATACCTTTCCAACGAAATATTATTCACCCCAAACGGAGATCGTATGCCAAAGTTATGCCCACGAGAAGTTGATCATACACCAAACTACCTAAAATGGGGTCCACAAAACTGTTGGATTTTCATATTTCAAGGTTAGGGTTTTGTATTTTCTTTATGATAAAATTTCCTTAGGAGCCTCATTATAAAATCATCTTCTTGTGAATGTCAGTAGTTCTCACATCTCTTCTCAGAGATAAGTTGTCACCGTTCTAGTGAGTCTTTCACTCTCTATTTCTACAGTTGTGTACATTTTGTTCATTAATAGAAATTGTGTATTAATGTATCTATGTGCTTATGGTTTCATTTGTTATATTATTGGATATCTAATATATCTCTATACATTTCTTTACTATATCTCCTCTCTCATTTCATGCCAAAAATAATCTGGATCAATGGTATCATAGAAGGTTGCTCTTGATCGTTTTTCAGTGCATGTCCCCGATGAGGTCCGAGTATAGCAAGTTGGGTATCAATATTGTCTATATTGAGGAAAATTTCTCTCACACACCCAATAAACCCTCCATGGCAGAAGAAAATAAAATCGATGGAGAAGAATATTCTATCAATATGTTGCTTGAGAAAGATCTCATGTGACAGAGGGAGGAAATGATGGAGAATTTTTTCCACATCCTTCAATTCCTTCCAATAGTAGCAGGTGCATATTCATCAAGCGACCACTTTGGAAGAACCTCTCCTTTCAAGGTACAAGTTAATTTTGATATTCCCCTATTTGAAGGTCAGATAGATGTGGATTCCCTAAACAAATGGTTAAATCTGCTAGAAGGTTATTTCTTTGTTCACAATTTTTCCGATAGGGAAAATATCACTTCTGCACTCCTTAAGGATCTCCGCCATGTCAAACATTGTTGGGAAACTTATTGGGAGAAAATTTCCACGGAGGAGTCTGGAATATATGGGGTTGATCCCACTTGTGACTTTTTTGTGGATGCGGTCAAGGAACAATATTAACTTGTTGGAAACTATGAAGACCAATACATGAGATGGACCATGCTACGTCAAGAGAAGGAACAAGTCATCTCGGAGTTCACCAATACCTTCCATACCTTGTGCATAAATATGGGTATCAAAGACTCTGAGTGGCATTTGGTTTCAAAATATTGTGGGGATCTACAGAGATACATACAAACTGAAATGGATTTTCTGGACATCTCATCACTCGGTGCTACTTATCAATATGTTGTTAAAATCGAGTAGAAATTTAAGCACCAGAAAAAGAGGGAGTTAGGGTCTACAAATCCACAAAAACCAAAGTATGGTAAAAATGGCTCTAACAACCATCCTTCAGAAAATCAATCTAAGCCATAGGAAAATAACGGTAACGTAAATATGAAGGACATTGGAAAATGGTGTGATTTAAACAAAATCCCCTAGCACAACATCAATGAATGTCGCTCAAAATAGTCATTGGTGGTTGAGATCAAAGACAAGGAGTTGAACCCTGATTCAGAATCTGATTCAGAAAATATCAGTAGAAGACAGATCATCGAGGTAGACCCCATTTCTACTGTCACGACCACAACAATTCAACTAGAAGAACCAATAGATCTTGAAGAGGGGGAGTTCCTCTTTCATTCATAGATGTGGGTGAAGGGGACCCCATTGCATTTCATTGTTGATAGAAGAAGCCAGAAGAACCTCATCTCAATAGAGGTCATCAAACATTTTGGATTGTAGAAAAAACCACACCCACAACCATACATTATCAAGTTTCCATACTGGTTAAAAAGTTCCAACCCTTCCAGACACAAGTTCGTGACAGCCTTCAACAAACTAAGCAGAGAAACTTCTCTAGCAAGGCAAGAAAATCATCAAGGTTCAGATTCAACAAGCACTTTCCCCTCTCCCCTGAGAACTCAATGCAATGGAGACCATTGATTCCTAAGGAGGGAGGATTGATCCAGGTGGATATCATTGGCCACCCACCTATTCCCACTGACTCAAAACAGTTTTCTGGCAACTTACTATTTTTAGCATTTTTTCGGTTCCTAAACTTTCAGGGCCATTTTGAGGGCCTAAATGAAGGTTTTTCAGGATCGAGATCCTCAATGATTTCCAATGGCTCTAATTGATCCCCAAAAATTAATCTCCTCGACGATACATTTCCAATGAGCTATCGTTCTCCCCAAACAGAGATTGTATGCCAAAGTTACACCCCTGGGAAGTTGATACACCATCTACCCAAAACGGGGTCCACAAAATTGTTGCATTTTCATCTTATGGGCTTAGAATTTTCGATTTTATTTATGATAAAAATGAATTTTGAGCCTCATTGTAAAATCATCTTCTTGCGAATGTGATTAGTTTTCACATCTCTTCTCAGAGATAAGTTTCCACCATTCTAGTGAGTCTTTCAGTCTGTATTTCTACAGTTTTGTACATTTTTCTCATTAATAGAAATTGGGTATTACTATATATCTGTGTTTATGGTTGAATATTTGATATATTTATTTTATATTATTGGATAACTGAGATATCTATGTACATTTATTTATTATATCTCCACTCTCATTTTGTGCCGAAAATAATCCAAATCAGAGTGGGAGAGAGGAATACAAATAGAGTGTGTGAGAGTTAGGGGGAGGGATATAGAGAGGGGGGGTAGAGAGATATAGAGTAAGAGGAAGGGGGGTGAGAGAGGGAAGGGGGGTTAGATAGAGGAAAATATAAAAAGGGGGATACAGTGAGCGAGAGAGGAAGGGTTAGATGCAAGAGGTAAAGAGAGAAGGAGGGTGGAGAGGGATTGTTTAATATTGTGAGAGAATGGAAGAGAGAGACCAAAAGGGGGGAATAAAGAGAGTGATAGGAAGGGTGATAGATAGGGAAGGGGGATATAAATAGGTAAATAGATGATGCGGTGTTTGAGATTGTGAGAGGGAGACCAAGAGGGGAAGTAGAGAGAGTGTGTG
>JZKD02S0304138.1:159069-169913 GCA_000966675.3 Picea glauca | reverse complement strand
GAAAATGGTTTAATGTAAGGGTGTGGGAAAGTGAAATATGGTTAAAAGTGAAGTGAAAGTGACTTGAAAGTTAAGTGAAAGGTTGGTAAAAATATGGTACTTTGGCGACCCAACAGTAACCCTAATTAATGATTAATTACAAGTTGGGGGAAACATGGGTGTTACACAGGCTTTTGGAATCACATTTAACCAATGAAAAAATAGTTGAAACCATAGTTAAGAAGGTACTTCCACACCTCACCATTTCTTTAATTAGTGCTCAACATGCACTCTGGGGTCAGACTTCCCATCAAGCATTTGTGTACCTTGAAAATCCATGTTCACCTCTTATGTCAATTGATCTCTACTGAGGAATTTGCATCGAATAGCTCTCTTTGCATCCTCCCAATCCAAAATTAAGGCTCTATGAGTGGCCCAATACCTTGTCAAGGTATCCTTCAAGGCTATATCAAAAAATCAAACTCTTTGATCTGGCATAACTCTTCCTTATATGTCGGTGATAAAGTCATATAAGTCTAAAGTACCATCATATGTTGGGTGATTCCTTATCTCGGTTCCAATCCATCTGGTTTCACTAATAGTTGCATAGTGTCTTGAGAATATTCCATATGAACCTTGCTTCCATCTGTAAAAATCTTGTTTTAATTCCTCATTGACTGACTGTATACTCCTCCAACTTACAGATCCATCTGTAGTGGGGTTAATATAATCTAGCCTCATCTCTATTGTTATGGTGTATAATTGGTCAAGATCTTCTGATTCCATGTTATTATCCACTTGCTCAATATATCTAGGTCCCAAGTAGAAATCTAAATGTTGGAATACCTTTATTCCATCTACCTCAAATGTCATGGTGTCCCTCTTTAAGTGAATGACAGCATAATTTTCATAGGCCCAGTCAATTCCTAATAATTCGAGGTAGGGGTCTTTGTCTCCCATTATTTCAATCACTTCAAAATTAGTTTTTGTTTCCACTCTCGCAACATCTACCTCCACATGTTTCAGCCTTCCTACTAAAAAAATGTAGTATTGGTTTTCCATTCTCAGTTGGATGGGGGAATACACTAACTAAGGTTTCCCTAGAACCTCCAAAGTATTTTTGGGTAAAATATTGACATATGATCCTCAAGCATGACATATTTAATCTCAAAGTCATCTAACTGGGATTCCAACCTAAATTTTCTTCCAATTCGTACCTTCCTTGTTTGTACTCTATTGTATTCTTCTCGGCAAGGTTGGTGGTTACAATGGTTTATGTAGTTCCCTCATCTCTCGGGATTAGGTAGAGGGTATTTCGTAAATTCTTAGTAAGTCATTCATCTCCCAGGATCTCAGAGAATAGTTGAAACTAGAGGTTAATTACATTATGGGGTTGCTCAGGGTGTCTTCTCGAGTTTACAGGATTCCTGGGTGTAGGTGGTGAGGTAGAGGATTGAGAAATATTGGGTTTAAGTATTAATTTAGGAGGATTTTAAACTATTTATAGAGAAGAGACACCTCTAAATATTTCTATTGCATCTTTGAAAAACAACTTTTTTTTAAAGGATCATACATGTCATTCTTAGGGGTTGTTTTCTAAATCTTGGGCTAATTGTCTGCATTTGCCCCAGTTTTTGCCTCTCCACAAGTGATGATGTCTACTTTGGTTATATTTCCTTTGAATTCCATCCTAAGTTATAATCCTATGAATTTATCTCCTCTTTGATGAACCCAGTCCTCCCACTTCGCAATCAGATCTGGGAAATCTTCGGTTGCATGAACATTAGTTGTACAGTGTGAACACCATGGTCATCTCGAGTGAGGATAATATATGTCCATATTTCGTTTTTCATCACAATTATAAGATTATTATAGTCCTCCTCCTCCATTCCTCCCTCCTCTAAATCCACATCCACCCCCACTCCCTCGGCCTCTTCTGAGTCCTTGAGGTGTTTCGTTTAACCTGAATGCAGTCTTATCTAGTCTATCTGCAAGTGCATATAATGCTCTACATTGGTTTGTAGCATGTGTTGTAGACCCACATAATTTTTAATGTATTATATTAGGAACAGGTGTATACTTTTGTAGGATGGGGCAGTGCCTTGGTGCATGCCCATGAGTCCAACAGATTTCACAGTACTCGGTTGTCTAGGTTGCTTGGGTTCTTGGAAAATCATGATATTGAATCGGTGCATGGAATATTGGAGTTGCGGATACCTGCACAAATCCTCTTGATGGTCCGATAGGAGGGTGGTCCATAAGGTTATGGGGAGGTCTCATTCCCCTTATACATGGACACTCATTTTCCAGATTCCCCTCTGTATAGCATCTTGTACACCAAACTTAAGGTCATCCTAGTATAGGTAGAGTTAATTCCTGGATCTTCTTTGTGGGTGCCAATATTTTTCCCTGGAGTTGTGACAGGTTTGGAATTATTGGAGGTCTAGTTAATCTCAGGCTCCCTAGGTATCCTTCCAAGGCTTCAATCTTCATTTATTGTTCCAAATCATATGTCAAGGTGGCTATCCTTTGTTGCGTCAAGGGTATTCATGTCATGGGTAGTATCCCTTGAATGTACCATTCCCTTTGATGGTATTCATGAATTGGATGTGCTAATATCCCAATAGCATCCTTAAAATTCTAACTATACTCCCATGCAAACTCACCCTCTCTCTAGTGAATCTCCCACAACTTAGAAAGAGCCTCATGCTCTGACTGAGGTAGCTTGAATTAGACAATGAATTTATGACACACCTAGTCAAGGTTAAAGGCTTGTCCTTGCAACCCAGGCTCAATATCCTTCATGTACCACTTGAGGGAATGACCCCTCAAAGTATTATGGAATTATACTAACTTGTTCCTATCCAGAGTCCCTTTGGACCTCCAGATGGCATCACATAGAAATGATTGTTATTATACATCCTCATCTCCTTTACCCCAGAATTTTGGATATCAAGCGATTTAGCCTCCTATGTGTCCATCCATTGTTCGTGTTATTGTTCCTAACAAAATGAATCCTAATGGCCCTAGTTGTGGTTTTCCAAGAGACCCTAATATCCTCCCACTATTCACAGTTGTGGGTTTTGACAAATTGACTAAATTTGACGGAATATAAATTGCATGAGTATGTGGTACATAACTTACCAAGGGTATAGAAGGAACCTGGGGGATGGGCGACTCAGGGTTGGTTCCACTGACTTCTGGGTGAGTCTATTTGATCTAGGGGGTCTCATTTTCTTTCTCTAGAGCAACCTTTTCAGCCTCATTCCCGACTCCTCCCGGTATCAGAGCCAAATATTCTTTGTCTTTCGCAAGATCCACACCTTCTTTGTCTTCCCTTGCTTCTACGCACTCCTCTTCTCATCTACCCACCTGGGGGATTCTTTCTCTTTGCACTTCTCTTTCCTACAATCTTAGACTGGCCATTATTTCTTGTCTTCGTAACTTCCACAACTCTTCTATCTTTCTTTCATCCATTTCTCCTAAACCCCTTGTTTTCCACAACACCTCAAATTTATTTACCTTTCCACGCCACCATTTCATAACTATGGAGGCTCTCCACAAGAATCGCTCACTTCTTACGCTTTCCTCTTGCTAATCCCCCATCTATCCAAGAACATATTCCCATTCTTAGGTCATGAATGTTCTCCAATATCTCCCCACCCTAAGCACATGTGTTTAGGCTACCATCTCACTCGAGGGAACAATTAGCATCCCCTCTTCCACCAAGAAGACTTTGATCAACAGGGGAATTTTCCGCAATATTTCATGTGCACCTTTCTTGAATATCGCCTTTTCTCTTGAAAAATATTGATGATTCTCCGCTGCAAACTCAATGGTATAGCTCTCTAGAGTCGTGTCAACCCAGAAATCCATTACTCGAGTAATTTGGTGATCCAGACAATGAAGCTTTTCTAGATTCTTTGTATCCCAAGTATAGATTTATTTGACACATTATTTGAACTCTGGTGCTTCCTGTAGCCGATCTACCTAATGGAAAACCTTTTTTGGGAATCATGCCTAGAAGATTTCATATTGGTCACTCAATATTTATGATTAGAAGATAGAATCCCTTGTGGAATTCTAGTTCAAATTTCATATCTCCGCTTCCTTCCATATGAATGCATCACACTTGCGTTCCCACCACTCTTGAACATCAGATCTATGGATCCGAGGAAGCATCCTCCTTACAGGTTCCCTTTTAAAACTAGGGTCCCAGCAACGGAACCATTTTGTTGGCGCAAAATTTTTATACCAGTGTCCTCTTCAGGTTACCAAAAAAAGGGTACCAATGTAGTCTAGCATGCTGGCATTTTCATCTTCCCGAAAGGGAAGAAGTCTCACCTGAAGAGCAACCAAGACATGAGAATTAGGGAAGGATAAGAAGAATGTGTATTCATATCTACAAGTTATCAAGATTACTACCATTCTTTGTGCAGGATATATTAACCATATCAGAGTCTTTAACACCTCATAACCTACAAAAGAACAGAATTGTGCAGAACATCATAAAGAAATAAAGAAGCATCATGCATAATAGATAGAACATAATATCATTCTATGGAAACATAAATCATCATAGACAGGGGTTTTCTTTTAAAATTTGATCCCCGTCATCATTATATTATACCACAGGCCTTACTCAAAATACATGCACAACTTATATTAGTCATATACAAATTCATACTAGAGAGGACCAACCAGTGCGTCTCAAAACATTACCAGACTAGAGTGTATTCTCTCTAGTCTCTTCCCCTTGTTGAAAAGTCAACAAGAAATGTGTGTCTAATTTATTTTTCCCTTAAATAAATTGGACAATAAATATTAATCTATTATCTCATAATTAATTGAAATGGAAAATCAGTTAGCTATAGGAAATTCAGGTTCAAAGGTTGACTGGTGTGACATGGAAGTCGAATTAGTTGTAACTAAGTGACTTGAAGTTGTAACAGAATTATAAGTGTAGTTATGTGAGTTGTGAAGTAGTTTAACTTAGTTAAGTGAGTTAATATTAGTTGCACTAGTTGTAACTAAACTTACACTAGTGAGAGTTCAGTGAATTAATTATTAATTAACTCACAATCAGTGATCTCACATGCAACTGAAGATTTTCCATTGTTAACTACATGCATGTCAGATCCAGTGGAGACCCAATTGAGATAACAGGTGAAAGGGACAGTTTGGCTATCAGTTGTGATTTGAGTGAAGTACACTCATGAAATAACACACACAATGGATGTTCCCATGAGAAATTCGCAGCCTAGGTAAGAGGAATTCGGATCATTTGCAAGGATTTCCATTGCAGGGATTGTGCAGAGGAGGCAGGTTGTCTGGAGGCAAATAATTGGCACATGTATTTGTTGATTTTTGTATGAAAGTGTGAGACATTTGTATTGTACTGAGAGCTATTGGATTAGAGTTGTGTATGAGATTGTTTCATGATACATGATATACATAATATATGATAGTGGGGTTTTTAGCTTTATGATTTCCCGGTAAAACATTTGTGTTATGTGCGATTGATATTTCTTCTTGATATTGCAATTGGAGATCGTGTTTTAAATTCTGCAAGAATATCAGTAGAAGTGATTTTGTATTTAACAGTGGTATATAATTGTTATATCAGTAGAATCCAGGCAATACATAATTTGTATTGAAATTTCTACATGCTATCAGAGCGCAAAAGATTGCAGAAGCTGAGTTTGTGATTGGATAGAATTCAAATTTGCAGAAAGACTTTCTTGGTGCTAGATATGATTCAAGATCAAAATGGATTTCAATGGATTGAGGTTAGAGTATGCACTCGAGGGAAGCTTGAACTACATTTCTTGGAAGGACAACATGGAGGCAGTACTCAAAGACAATGGCTTGAAGGAGTTCATTGACAAAGATGTTCCTAAGGCAGATATTACAGACATTGCAAATCTTGATGCATGGCAAAAGAAAGTGGTAAAGGCAAGGAGGATTTTGTTGGAGGGAGTACGAGACCACATTGTCTCAAACCTCCATGGGAAATCCACACCATATGCAATGTGGAAGGCTTTGAAGGATCTATTCCAAAATAGCAGCGACCATAGGAAATTGGCGCTCAAAGATAAACTTAGGAAGATCAAGATGGAGAAGGGTGACTCCATTCCAAAATATCTCACGAAGTTTCTCCAATGTCAGGATGAGCTGGGGAGTGTGGGAATAATAGTCACTGATGATGATTTTGTGAGCTTGGTGCTCCTAGGACTTCCCAAGAATTGGCATATTTATCAAGACTTTGTCAATGGAAGGGAAAAATTGCCAGATTGGGAAAAACTATGGTCGGATCTAGTGCAAGAGGAGTTTAGGTGGAACACTAGAGATGGCTCAACATCAAAGCATGATGATGAAGAGGATTTTCCTTTGGATGCCAAGGCAAGGAAAGGGAAGGGGAAGAAATTCCATTCAAAATCCAAGTCTAAAGTCAAGAAGATGGATTTTTCCAAAGTGAAGTGTTTTCACTGTCACGAACATGGGCATCTCGCTACTAATTGTCTGCAAAAGAAGAAGAACAAGAAGGTTGTTGGAGCTACAGTTGGTGAGGCCCTTGCCTCACAATTTTAACTTGAATTCTCTTTGATCGCATGCATGGATTCAAGTGCATTGGAATCGGTGTGGTATTTGGATCGTGGCGCTTCCTTCCACATGACGGGAGATAAGGATATTTTCAGTGACTTGGAGGATAAAGATATCAAAATGAATATTGAGATGGGTGACTATGGATGATACAATGTGACTGGAATTGGTACCATTACCTTTCAGAGGGATTCAGGTAAACCATTTCAATTGAAAGATGTTGTGCACGTTCCAGGTCTAAAGAAAAATTTGGTCTCGATCATAATGTTGGAGGACAGAGCCTATGACGTTCTTTTAAGTGATGGAAAATATTTCATGTGACACAAAACAACGGGTCAAGTCAAGAAGATAGGGATTTGAGTTAAGAATTTATACAAGCTGGAGGTAGATGGTTGTGCTGCCATGATGGGAAAGGTAGAAAAAGTGGTGATTTGGGATGAGGGTGAATTATGGCACAAACGATTGGGTCATATTCATCATGGAGCCTTGAAGATCATGCAGCAAGTATCTATTGTACTTCCAATGGGAATACTTGCTCAGTTATATCAGTTCAAGGGTTGCACCATGGGGAAGTATGTAAGTCCACCTTTCATGAAAAGGAGAACTGTGCTTCAATGATCCTGGAGAGAATTCACACAGAAGTGTGTGGACCATTCTCGGTTGCTTCAACAGAAAAACATAAGTACTATGTTATTTTTTTTGATGAATTTTCTCATAAATGTTGGATCTTCTTCATGCAGAAGAAGGATCAAGCATTCTCAAAGTTCTGTGAGTTTAAAGTATTACAGGAGAAAGAGTCGAGGAAGAAATTGAAGTCTTTGAGGAGCGATAATGGTGGAAAATACATATCTAAAAAAATCAAAGACTTCTATAGCAAAGAAGGAATTCGAAGAGAAATCATAGTGCCTCATAACCCACAACAAAATGGGGTTGCGGAGAGGAAGAACAGAATGATCGTGGGTGTAGCACGAGCGATGTTGCATGATCAGGGCCTACCAATGCATTTGTGGGTGGAAGCATACAATATTGCGGTTTATGTGAAAAACGGTTGTCCTCGTAGAGTACTTGGCATGAGTACACATGAAGAAGCTTTCACTGGTAAGAAACCTGATGTCTCTCATTTTAATATTTTTGGCTCATCTTTTTATGTGCATGTGACCAAGGATGACAGGAAGAAGTTGAAACTGACTGTTGAAGTTGGGATATTTGTGGGGTACAAATAAACACCCCATAATTATTGTGTGTATTTTCCTAACAGTAATATGATTGTTATGCGACGGGATATAAAATTCGATTAGGGGAAAGCCATGCGGTTTTCGCTTGAGAAGAAGCTAGACTTGCATGCTGAGGAGGAACTGCTGGTTCCCAAAGATGAGTCTCAAGATGTGGATAAGCCACATGATGAGGTTCATGGAGTGTAGGAAGCCACTCATGCAGATCCATCCATTATAAATGGAAGAAAGTGCACCATGGAAGCTGATAGATTAAGACTAGATGCGGCACAGAATGTAGGAGACCCTACTTGATAGAACAGACAGAGACAGTATCCTAATCGATTTACTGGATACTTGGCTCTCATGAGAAAATGTATTGTGACTGAACCATATTCCTTTTATTAAGCAGTGCAGGATCACATTTGGGTAGATTCAATGGTGGAGGAGTATGACTCCATTGTCAAAAATAGTGCATGGGAAATTTCCCCAAGACTGGTTGACAAATCAGTGGTAGGTTCGAGATGGATCTACAAGGGTAAGATTTTAATCATTGTTCTTTATGTTGATGATTTAATACTAACTGGTGATGAGCATTTGATACACTCATGCAAGGAGGACCTTGCAAAGGAGTTCGAGATGAAGGATTTGGGCCTCCTTCATTATTTCCTTGGACTGGAAATATGGCAGTGAGATGGTCAACTTTTTGTGTCTCGGGGAAAGTATGCAAGGGAGATACTGCGTAAGTTTCACATGGAGGGATCCAAACCCATGGATACTCTTCTTCCAAGAAGCTGGAAGAAAGAGGATGTTACTTCTGGAGAGGTAGTGGATGCTACTGTCTATTGATAGTTAGTGGGTTCGCTAATGTATCTAGTGAACACGAGACTGTACATTTGATATGTAGTTAACCAGCTGAGTCAAGCAATGGTTAAGCATACCAAGATCTTTTGGAAGGTGGGAAAGCATGTCTTGAGATACCTGAGGAGAAATTCTGAGTATGGATTATGGTACAGACAGATGGATGAGGTGAAGTTGCATGGCTTCACGAATGCATATTAGGCAGGTAGCCCAACGGACAGAAAGAGCACATCAGGGGGGATATTTAGTATCGGATCTATAGTTGTTTATTGGTACAACAGGAAGCAGATATCCATGGAACTCAGTTCAGTGGAAGTGGAATACATGGCAGCAAGTCAAGCTGCATGTGAGGATATCTAGATGATAAAGATCTTGGTTGGTTTGTTTGGTTCTCATTTAGATCCGACAATGATTCATTGTGATAATCAGAGTTGGATTAAATTCTCGATTAATCATGTGTTTCATGATATATCTAAGCATATAGATATCGGGGATCATCATCTCAGAGATTGTGTGCAGTGGAAGATCATGTTGCTTCAGTACATTCCTACAGAAGATCAGGATGCATACATTATGACGAAGGCACTCACCAGGAGAAAATTCGAATACCATAGAGACGGGATCAGGGTGAAGGATAATCCCTTTCTTGTTGAGAGGGAGTGTTGAAAAGTCAACAAGAAATGTGTGTCTAATTTATTTTTCCCTTAAATAAATTCGACAATAAATATTAATCTATTATCTCATAATTACTTGAAATAATTAACTAAAATGGAAAATCAGTTAGCTATAGGAAATTCGAGTTCAAAGGTTGACTAGTGTGACATGGAAGTTGAATTAGTTGTAACTAAGTGACTTGAAGTTGTAACAGAGTTATAAGTGTAGTTATGTGAGTTGTGAAGTAGTTTAATTCAGTTAAGTGAATTAAGCTCAGTTGTACTAGTTGTAACTGAACTTACACTAGTGAGAGTTTAGTGAATTAATTATTAATTAATTCATAATCAATGATCCCACATGCAACTAAATATTTTCCACTCTTAACTATGTGCATTTCAGATCCAGTGGAGACCCAGTTGAGATAACAGGTGAAAGGGACAGTTTGGCTATCATTTGTGATTTGAGTGAAGTTCACTCATGCAATCACACACACAGTGGATGTGCCCATGAGCAATGCGCAGCCTAGGCAAGAGGAATTTGAATCATTTGCAGGGATTTCCATTGCATGAATTGCGTAGAGGAAGCAGGTTGTCTGGAGGCAGAGAATTGGCACATGTATTTGTTGATTTTTGTATGACAGTGTGAGACATTTGTATTGTACTAAGATCTCTTGGATTAGAGTTTTATATGGGATTGTTTCATGATCCATGATATACATAATATAGGATAGTGGGGTTTTTAGCTTTATGATTTCTCGGTAAAACATATGTGTTATGTGTGATTGATCTTTCTTCTTGATATTGCAATTGGCGATCGTGTTTTAAATTCCACAAGAATATTAGTAGAAGTGATTTTCTATTTAACAATGCCATATAATTGTTAGATTAGGAGAATCCAGGCAATACATAATTTGTGTTGAAATTTCTACACCCCTTACTACCTCTACAGTAATACAAGACTAGTTATCCTTACAATCTGCATTTGTCTCAAAAATTATATTCTTACTAATCTACTCTCATTTCCCAGCCTGATTACAATACAATCCTTTCTTGTTGATTGAGATCATGTGAGATATAGTCTTTTATTGATTATGTTTGAACTTCTCCTCCCAAAACTGATTGTATGCTGGCCTCCAATTGTTTTGTGTTCCAGTGCCTTTATGTTGCATGCTCTTTCGGTCAACCTTATTTTCCTTCCTTTGCTTGGTTATATGACTCTTTCGTAACTTGAACAACTTTTATTAATCAAAACAAAGGGCCCAACAACGGGGATACATTGAGTGATAAATGGAGAGGGATATAGAGTGAGGGGGAGAGAGAAGTACATGTAAGCAAGAGAGTGGGGGGAGAGGGAGATGAGGGGAAGGAGGGAAATAACCAAAAAATATTATAAGAGAGCTTGAGATTGATATGGAGAGATAGAGGGGTATGGTAGAGAGAGTGAGGAGGGAAATAATGGGAAGGAGGGAGAGAGACAACAAGAGAAAAATATAGGTCAAGATTGAGATGGAGATAGATAGATAATGAGGTAGAATGA
>JZKD02S0304138.1:125317-138350 GCA_000966675.3 Picea glauca | reverse complement strand
TTGATAGACATTTCCAAACGTTGCAATTGGACGAACATAATTCATTGTCACAATGTGATGTACACAACTCAATGTGGCAACATGACAAACATAGATCAACATTACAATAAGACAAACATTTTTGTGTATTATTACTAATAATGTATTGTTAATGTATTACTTTATTAGTGTTTTAATACTTTAAAGCAATGTATTAATTAATATTGTATAAATGTATTAATTAATTAATACATTACATTATTAATGTATCAATTAAGAATAATATATGTTATTATATATTAAATTAAATTAATATTTTAATTTTACATTACATTTATTTAAGAAAGTATTGATACTTTAGGAATGTGTTTACTTAAAATGCATTGATGTATTAATTAATTAAATTAATATATTATAGTATACATTGATGTATTAATGTTGTGAACTTAATTTTATATTATATTTATATAAGAAAGTATTAATACTTTAATAATGTATTAATTAATTAAATTAATACATTATAGTATACATTAATGTATTAATGTCGTTCTCATGAACATAAGAAATCATGATCATGATCTATGAACATAAGAAATCATGATCATGGTACCATAGTCAACCATTTTCCATCTTTGCAAAGTAATATCAACCACTTTTATAAAGTGCTTGTTGCTAGTCTACTCTCACACCCTTTTTCACAGTTCCATATTCACTGGTTGCCAATGGCATTGTCGTAGCCGCCGCTGCCCTCTCTGTTTGGAAGCTGCCTCTGGTATTCACTCAATTTGCTTGGCATAATCCTTCACTCTTTTTTATTGGAATCACTATGATTTCCCTTTGCAAGGAGGAGGCAGAACTCTCAGGTGTGGAGTTGAAGTTTTAACAATTGCAGCTGCTGGAAACAATTAATTGGATCGGATTTGCAAATCACGTGTGTATATTCATAATTGTGTTGGTATATCCAATAACCACCGACAAGGGACCTATTGCAATAAAGAGAGAATACCATAGTTAAGTTAGTCTTTTTTCCTTCAATAAAGGAGAACAACCTATATGACATCGTGATATCAAGTGAGAGCCATTCTATGACAATCAATTCCTATTATTCTTTTTGCAAAATTTGGAAACTACAAGTCAACCGTGGCCACTAATTCACACAATTGTAGCAACAACCGGACGATAGCAAGCTAAAATTTGTGACCAAAGTGGTTTTATTATTTAGACGATAGCAAGACAAACTTTATGACCAAAGTGGTTTTATTATTCTTTGAGGATTCTGAGAAGTTGGTCCCTAACTTGGAAAACACATTGTATGTAAATAACTATGAATTTTACTCAACTATCTTTTATGGGTTGTGTGTGCTTGATTTTATTATCATAAATTATGAAGATATTTTAATAATTCCATCTACTCTTGGCCTGGAGATCATTTCAACTTGCTGCCCCAGTACTGAAGAATAGACTTCCGCTTGATTTGCATGAAGAAGCCTTAATTATGAATTGCATGATTCAACAATTAGCCTTATCTCCCTAGATGTTTGGTGTTGGACGACGACGTCGAATCAGACGAGTGATCCAATAACCATTCCAAGAAGATTTACATACATTCATATAATACAAAAAACTCTTGCATTATCATGGGAAAACACTAAGGAAATTTTCTTTACATTAATTGTTTCTTTGTAGATTGAATTCAAAGACTTCACCACGCTGTTTTTTTCTCCTGTTTGAGAATATAGAAAGCTAGGGCCACATATGAATAGGATCACCCACATTTTGCAGATATGAGATGAAGCCTGCATAATTGGTGCAATAAATTCCTTAGATTATGGTGATGTTTGTAGAAATTTCACGCCCCTATCCAAACTTCCATCACACAGCGTTTGGTTCCCTGGGTTTTTAACTCGAATTCGTCATAAATGTAGGCAACTACATTATCTTGGATAGATCCACAACGTTGATATATGTTGCTGAAGTGAAACCACTAGTTCTAATTGTATTTTGATCTTTGAAACCCTAATACTTGCGCCCCTAGGCTGCATGAAATGCTTAAAATTCTTGGCACATTACTAAAAATGCATATGGATTGAAGTTATCTGATACGGATTGTAGTGCTACCTAATAATTGTGAATCACTCTATCATGTTAAATGGAAATCTATATATATTCATGTGTGGTAGTGAACAAAGAACAAAACATGAGATGGATCTATCATAACGTGCATGGAGTTGCTTAGTTGCTCCATGCCAGATACGTTTCCTGCTTCCTTGTGAAAGTGCCAAAAGTTCATAAGAATTGGGAACATGAATTAGAATGACAATAATTTGTTCTCAATCATTAGAGTATAACAAAGGGATATAATGGAGTTTTATATTTTGAATGATAACCTAATCAGTTAGGCACTTTAGATTCATGTAGTCATGTATTTATAAGTACACATGTAAAAGAGTCCGATATAATGGAGTCTTTATATTTTGAATGATAACCTAATCATTTAGACACTGTAGATCTATGTACTCATGTCTTTGTAAGTACACATGTAAAATAATCCTTTAATAAAGTCATTTTGGGCACAATTTTTATTAGTGTGATTTAAAAAAAAATATTATTACTTACAGAAAATCATAAAATCTATAAGTATAAAGTTTATATTTGCTGTGTATGCTTGGAATATTTTTATTTTTATATTATGTGTTTTGGATACCAACATTAATGTGTGTAAGTTGGCATGTAATATGTGAAAACCATGTTTATGTAATGTTAAAATTACACTAGGCTATAACTTAATTACTTGAGGAGTCATATAATCTACAAACCATGTACACGGTTGATGTATGCACCTAGAAGTACACAAGGGGGAAACACATATCCTTCTGTACACGGTTGATGTATGCACCTAGAAGTACACAAGGGGGCAACACATATCCTTCTAAATATTCTTAGTTAGTATGTGCTAAGTTTGAAAAAGAGACAGAACATTCAAAAACACGATCATGAAAAAACATGTGATGTAGTTGACATGATATGTCCTATCTAAATTGTGCCACTATATTTCATTTGATACATTATAATAATATGTAAACAAATTTATCTGAGTGGAAGCACTATATGGGTCATAACCTAGTGAAAGACTATGATATATGTATCTCTTGGAGTATAAATTAAGATGTCCATGAATAATAATGAGGACTCCTGCAAGAGGACCAAATCCAAGAAGCTTTACTAGTCTTTCCAACACAATAATATTTAACGAATCCTCAAGGAGATGGAAAGGAAAAAGGGAAGGAAGTAGGTGTTTTAAGCTCAATAATACTTCTCGGTTAGTGTATAAACTCTACTAGGTACCACATATATACTATATGAAGTTTAACATTGTATCATAACGTTTTTATCCAAAACATCATATTGGGATCCTGAGACAAATGTATAGACTAGGTGGAATCGTTTAATGAATCAAGAGTGGAAAGTAAGGTATGCAAACTCAATCAAATGAATTGGTCAAGACGAAAGGTACATTGTCTGATATCATGCATTACAAAATCATTGTCACCAAATATCTAAGGACATGATAAATTCTTCTATGTGTGCCTTGAAGTGTCTTTGAGCAATAATTTGACTGCTTGATTATTAACATACCTGATCCCAACACATTTATGTATTTTTGGAGTTTGAAGTATTTTAGGGTTTTTGGAAAAAAACAAATTTTGTGGGGGAAATGGGTTGGCATTTTTCCTAATTGGTTGCAAGTTTGTAGAAGGGACTTCAATATGGAGGAAGAGGTAAACTAGATTCATGTCTTTCTACTTACAAACATCTAATTTTGGATGGAATGCCAATATATTTCGATGTGTCCTATCTTCAACTTGCAAATTGCAAATGATACCTTGTTTTTGCAACATTATATAATAACTTGTAAGATCTAGGTTTTTATTACATTGCTTTTATTTCAGAGTTCAATTTTCCTATTGATTGTATACATTGTCATTGTTTGTTTGGAAAATAGAGAGGATGGCTTAATCCAGATTTTATGAGCAGAACAAAATGAATACAGATTATTAACAGGTGCTTAACACAAAATAACAGAGATATGGTAAAACTGGTTTTCTATTCAATAACAAAATAAGATGAAACTGTAAAATGCAGCGGAAACAAACTTGCTGGAATGGTGGCGGCTTATCTTTGAGAAGAGATGTGACGACAACGCGCATTCTCAAGAAGAAGATTACAATGAGGCTCTGAAGGCCTTTTTACAATAAACAGGAATGCCAAAAACCCTAGACATAAAAAAACCTAACCCTAGGAGATGAAGCACCAAAAGTCATGTGGGCCTCGTTTGGGTAAGTTAGTACATCAACTTCCCGGGGTCGTAACTTCTGCATACGATCTCTGTTTTAGGCGTGTGATAGCCCGTTGAAAAGGTGTCATTGAGGAGATTCATTTAGGGGACTCAATGATGCCTTTGTCTATCATCGAGGAGCTCGATATCGAAAAACCTTCATTTAGGCCCTCGAAATGGCCCCGGAAGTAAAAACTGCTAAAAATAGTAAATTGCCAAAAATGTCAGAAAACTGTTTTGAGTCAGTTGGAAAAGGTGGGTGGCCATCGATATCCATATGGATCAATACTCCCTCCTTAAGAAGAAATGGTCTCCATTGTGTTGAGGTCCCCCATTAGATGAGGAAATTTCTGTTGAATTTGGCCCTGGGTGAGTCACTTGCCTTGGTGCAGGAGCTGCCCTGCTTTGATGACTCGATAAAGCTGGATCCTTTGTTGTCGAGTGCCCTTGATATGTCTGTCCACAATATGATCATTAGATGCTTGTTGTATGCAGTTGGGGTTGAGCTCTGTTGGTGTCAGCTGTTCTGCTACTTCTGAGCTTTCCAATAATGGTGGGAAATAAGGGTGAAGGAGATCCATGTTGAACACTGGGTGTAGGCCAACGAAAGGAGAAATGTTGATCTCAAAAGAATTATCCCCCATGGCCTTGGTGACAGTGTACGGTCCATAAAGGATTGGGCGAAGCTTCCGATGGGGTCCTGCAAGGCGTTCTTTCTGCAAGTGCAACCAAACTTTGTCACCCACTTGAAACTTATGTGGCACCCGATGTTGATCATGGCGTTGTTTGTACTTGTCATTGGACTTCTGTAGGATATCCTGAATCTGTTGGTAGATGTGCTGGATCCGCTCAATGAACTGAGTGGCTTTGTCAACTTCAGTTGGAGTAGGAGATGAGTCAGTCGAGGTGACCGCAAGGGGAAGTGCAACATCTATGGGACCCAATGGTTGGAATCCCAACCCCACTTGAAAGGGGTTGTGGTTGGTTGAGCTATGTAAGGCTCGGTTGTAGCTGTGCTAGACATAGGGAAGGCTCTCATCCCATGTGCGAGGGTTCTTTGAATTATACATGCGAAGGATATGCACAATCATTTAATTTACAACCTCAGTCTGGCCATCTGTCTGGGGGTGGAAGGCTGTGGATTTGGTGAGCTTGGTGTCCAGCAGTGACCAGAGGCTCGACCCGAATGTGCTAAGAAATCGACTATCCCGATTTGAGACAATGGTTTGTGGGATTCCAAAATGTACCTAGACTCATTCAAAGAAGAGCTTGGAAGTGGCCTCTACTGTGATGCTCTTCTTGCAGAAAACCAGAATCGCCATCTTAGAAAAACAATCAACAACAAAAAAAACACACTCATGTACTTGGGATTTTTTTGTGGATGTGGTAAAGGAACAATATTACCCTGTTGGCAACTATGAGGACCAGTACATGAGATGGATCACAGTGTGGCAAGATAGGGGCCAAGCAGTTCCAGAGTTCACCAATACCTTCCATACCTTGCACACCAAGCTGGGTATCAAAGACTCCGAGCGACATTTGGTTCTGAAATACCGTGGGGCTCTACAAAGATACATCCAGACTGAAATGGATTTTTTGGACATCTCATCACTCGGTGCTGCTTATCGATATGCTGTTAAAATTGAGTATAAATTTAAGCACCAGAACAAATGAGAATTCGGGTCTACAAATCCACAACAACCAAAGTATGAAAAAGACGACCCTAACAAAAATTCTCCCGAAAACCAGTCCAAGACACAGGAAAAGAAGGGTCATGGGAAGACAAAGAAGGACACCGTAAAATTGTGTGATTTGCACAAAATCCCCTGGCACAACACCGATGAATGTTTCTCAAAACAGTCATTGGTGGCCAAGATCAAAGACAAGGAGCCGAACCCTGATTCAGAATCTGATTATGAAAATAGTTGTAAAGGAAAGATCATTGATGTAGACCCCACTGCTATTGTCGCGACCACAACAATTCAACCAAAAGAGCCAATAGATCCTGAAGAGGGGGAACGCCTTTTTCATTCACAGATGTGGGTGAAGGGGACCCCGCTGAATTTTATTGTTGATAGCGGAAGCCAGAAAAACCTCATCTCAGTAGAGGTCATCAAATAGTTGGGACTGTCGACAACACCACATCCGCAACCATACAACATCGGGTGGCTTCGGCAAGAACGAGATCTCTGTGTCAACCAACTATGCCGATTGTCATACGACATCCAAACCTTCAAGGATGAGGTATTATGTGATGTTTCCCCACTGGATGTCTGTGATGTTCTCTTGGGCCAACCATATATGTGGAGACGCCATGCTGTTTATGAGTCTTGACCCCATAGTGTCATTGTTACTTTGGGGGGTGATATCTACAGAATACCAGAGGTAGTTCCAACTACGGTTCCACCTAAAAAGTGCTGCAAGATAGTGTCTCATACTGCAAAATTTAGCTTCTTCACAATCTGTTCAAAAGGAGAACAAAAGAACACTGCAACCACTACAGGCTTGCCCAAAGCACCTTCTATCCAACAGAAGAAGGTCGACAAGGCTGCAACAAAGTGTGAGGGTTTCTTCTGCACATTGTCCTCTCATGTATCTCTACTTGTTTAAAATCCTCAACCTCAACAGGTTCGTGACAAATTTCCACAAACTGAGCAATGCGACATCTCCAGCAAGACAAGCAGCTCACCAAGATGCAGATTCAAAAAATGCTCTTCCCTCTCCCCTGGGAACTCAATGCAATGGAGACCATTGATTCCTAAGGAGGGAGGATTGATCTAGGTGGATATTGGTGGCCACCCACCTTTTCCAAATGGCTCAAAATAGTTTTCTGGCAATTTTGGCAATTTACTATTTTTAGCAGGTTTTAACTTCCGGGGCCATTTTGAGGGTCCAGATGAAGTTTTTTTGAGATCAAGGTTCTCAATGATAGTTAGAGGCATTATTGATCCACTGAAATTAATCTCCTCAATGATACCTTTCCAACGAGCTATCACACTCCTAAAACGAAGATCATATGCAAAAGTTACAACCCCGGGAAGTTGATGTACTCACTCACCCAAACGGGGCCCACATGACTTTTGGCACTTCATCTCCCAGGGTTAGGTTTTTGGATGTCTAGGGTTTTTGGAATTCTTGATTATTGTAAAAAGGCCTTAAGAGCCTCATTGTAATCATCTTCTTTCGAATGCGAGTAGCCATCACATCTCTTCTCAGAGATAAGATGCCACCATTCTAGCGAGTCTTTCACTCTGTATTTTTACAGTCTCTGTACATTTATTTCAATAATAGAAATCGTGTATTACTATATATCTGTGTTTATGGTTGCATCTCTGATACATTTCTGTTATATTATTGAATATTTGCGATATCTCTGTGCATTTCTTTATTATATCTCCGATCTCATTTCGCACCGAAAATAATTCGGATCATGGCTACAGGGAGAGTGATGATTAGTTCCATCCAAAACATGATATGAATTAATTTGGGCCTATATAATTTGTTTTCAAGGGTTTAATCACACAACTATAAAATAATTGGGAAGACATATATCTTAATTACACTCATGCTAGAAGATGAAATGTATTGAGTACAATGTTTTGTTAGTGTTTGGTTGTGACTATGACAATATTATAGTTAAGGACAAATTCACATCTTATTTGGTTTTCTTTTGGATGGTAAGAAGGACCAAGTTTCCTTTATAACCCATAGGGATGACACCTTAGGGATAATATTGTGAATATACAGTTTATCTGATGACCTTTGACCACTTAAGTATAATTGTTAACATATTTATAGACTAAAGTAATGTTGAAGTAGAATGTATAACTACTAGAAAGCTTCAACAATGGAAACTTGAGCACATGGTATTTTGAGGTGAAGGCCATCATCTTTGTGTTGGATGCTATGAGAATTATCAATGGTATGTTGATGCTGCCATTACCTTTGGGATGGATAAGAAGGATACAAGTTTCAGTGAGAAGAATGTTCTTATATTTTATTTGGGTGGAGGTACTTGTAATGTATTTTGCAAGTTTGAAATTTTCTACTTGAAGTTCTTATGTAGACGTTCTATGGTTTTTCTAACTTAGGTTTACTTGGTATGATAGATTCATGGCTAATGCTTGAGCTATGTATAGATAAGGTTATGTAAGGTAAATGATGAGATCATCAAGGGAATCATTGAAATGTTAACTTCTTGATGTTACTTCAAGGATGTCGCCTCTTAAAGAGGGGGAGAAAGATAACACCATGAACTGATCAACATGGGAGAACAATAGCAATATGTAGGAAGTAATATATACAACTTCACCAGCTATTTCTAGCATATTAATGAAAGGGAGAAATATGCATATTGTGTATGATGTTTAAATAGGATATGAAATGATAGTGCCCTTATGTTGATTTTTTCTTCCATGAGAGAATTTTCTTAAATAATTATTAACACAACATACTTTGAAACATGTTTCATTGTGGTTTGAAACGACATGAATTAATATATCTCGTTCCACTTTTATCTTAAAAGTGACAAACAAGGAGCATACAATTTGTATTTCTCTATCTCCATATAATAAAATCCCTATTATGTTTTTACTATTAGCAAGCTTGTTTTTCTTCAATAGTTATGTCAATCATTATATGTGATTATAATACATACATCAATCATTTGGAACAAGAAATTGTAATTTCTTTGATTGACAAGGATGTGATTGTGAAGGGTGTAAAGTACAAGTCTACAGATGACAAGAAACTTGAAACATTTTTTCCTCTGACTATGGTTGTGATAGATGATTTTCAAATCTAAGACACTCACTTTGCAATACAAAGGTGCTATTAAAATAGAAAAAACAATAAGGACTATTATCTAAAGGGACATTTGAAAGTTCTGAAGTCCTTAAAGAACATTGATAAATTGGTTCTAATTTAACTCACATTTTCATCAACCATTATTCATTTGCATGAAAGAAATAAAGGGTATATTTATTTTTGCTAAGGTCATATAAAATAGTTGTCAAGAAATGTTATAGACAGTGGTTGGATAATTGAAGTAAAAACACATATGTATCTTGTTGAACCAACCCAAATCCAACTCATCTTTTAGTTTATTTTTGGAATTTAGTTGCAAGAAAAGAAGGCCAGAAATTCAAGCAAGATGAAAGACAACATTCGATATGATGTAGGTATTGGATTTTTTGCAGATGAGAGTTGGAGTTTTCTCAAGAGCCCAATGAGGAATTTATGTCATCATTTTTTCTTTACATTCTGGCTTATGTGCCTAATGGTAAAGGGTTGAATTTCATTACATGTGACTGTTTGAATGGTGAAACTTGATAGGAGTAGTCCTTGCATAATTGAGTGGCTTTATGCCTTGGAACATAAACACATTTAATTGTCACTTGTATAAGAATGATGCTCAAGGAAATAGGAAAGATAAACTTAGAAAATTGATAGGGTAATTATACATATCCCCTAAATCAACAACCTTCTTGTTGAAGGATATGATTGGTATCCTTCTTGTTGAAATAAGAGAAAATGATTGGTATGTTGATGATAACCAAACAATCATAGTATTAATAAACCATCCTAACATAATAAACTTAACCCATAGACCCATGGGATAGATGTAAATGTTTTGATGGTAATTCATACTTTAGATATAAAAGCTAGTATTCACTATGTAATTATGTAGGCTAGTAGATTTGATTTTGTTGATGAATCCTGATATTTGTTTACCCTACATGTCATATGTGTTGAAATAAATATCATTTTCATGATGTTATGCTAACATGTGGTTCCATCTATTATGTTGATGTAATGTTATATCTTTGATGAAGATACGTGGATGTTATATTTATTATGATAGTATCTCCTTATGTGATGACATCGTGTAATTATATGGAAATATTTATGCTGTGATGTTTATGATGACATGCGTAAGCATGTGGTGATGAAAATAATGTTGTATTCTCATGATGACATGTGATATTTAGCATGTAGATTATTTCCTTGAGATGTTGGTATAATTTCATCAAGAATAGCGAGGTGCTCTATAGCCTAGTGAGGGAGATGTTGTCACGTTAGCATTATTTTAGATTAGATAACGTCGCATTAAAAATAATAATAATAATAATAATAATAATAAATTTGATCCATGTTTTTTCTTGATAGATCCAGGTTTAAGATGGATCTACGATGGTGACGTCTAATGCAATGGTTGCATATTGTGAGGTGGTTATTTCTAGGTTATCCACCAATGGGTTGAGAGGGGCATGATTGTGGGCTAAGAGGGTCAGTTTATTTGATGACCTCATGGGATCCCATAACCACGAAGGAGAATATTACAAGTAACATATTATGGGATGGGGACAACTCAATATACTACTTATGCCAATAATTCTTATGCCTTATATTGGAGTTATAATGCCGAAGTCCTGAAGAATGTTTGGAGTGTTGCTCACCGGTGGTGTTGTGGGATTGGACTTCGATGCATGGGGGTATACCTAGTTGTTGTGGATGGAGTTTAGGACAAACTTTCGATATGCCTGGTGTATGTGAGTACCGATCTAGATTCCTACTTGGGAAGATGAGGTATCAAGCCTTATGGATCTGAATAGACTAGTAGGATTTAAGTTTGGTTCCAAAAGTTGGGAAGGATAGCTAGATAGTACTCACACTTCCCTGATGTTGTTATATGGACTTTCAATTCTAGTTGTAGTCACTTGGATGGCTTATACTAGTCCAACAGAGGGTGTTTTGGAAACTGTTGGAGATAATAGAGGGTGTTGTAGAGGATATGGTGAGATAATTAAAATTATATAAGTAACATAATCAAATTAACTTTGAGATGAATTTACTTGAAGGAGGGAAGTATGTCATGCCCCACATTATTATTAGTATTATTATTATATTAAATAATAATAATAAGGAAGTATAAAAATTATTCGAAGGGGATAATCCCCATATTATTATCATTAAATGAATATATATAATAATAATAATAATAATAATAGAGTATAATAAATAATTAAAAAATGAATAATTCGGGTAATGGTAAAACAAGTAATGAAAATCTATGAAAAACCCTGAAAATATAATAAATAATTCAAGTGGATCTTAGAGATGGAGTTCTGGGATTCTATATAAGAAGGAAATGAAAGATAAAATATAGATATATTTTTGTCACATCTCTCTTTAGTTGGTCTATAGAGAGGACAAGGCTAAGGATTCACTGACATGGTAGTATATTTAGGGCTTGCGAGTGACCTGCTACTAAGGATTAAAGTAACAAGGTCTATGGTTGGGTAGAGAGTCATCTCCCACCTTTTGTTTTTTTTGTAAAGTTAATTATCAAGGGATGGACATGTTCCTAGAGTGGTCGGGTTACAGGTAAGATGGCCTCTTCATCATAGGTAAGTTACTTACTTCTCTAAATAAAAATTCAATGAAGATTCAAGAGTTATTTGGACTATTTATGGTAATTTGGTATTTTAGTTAGTAGATCAGACTATTATATGTCTAAATTGTTTGATTAGGAAATTGGGCCATTATAGGGAATGGAAAGAAGATGAATTTGGGATGTTTCAAGCCCAAATTTATGATATTCTAGGGAAATATTAGTGAAGTGTGAGTGTGTTTAAATTAAGTAACTTGAAAGACACCAAAAACAACAATATTTTATGGGTATGTGCAAGCTAATGATGGTCTCTCATGACACATTAGTGGCAATGAAAACATGGGAAAACAACAATTTGTTAAATTGGAGGGATTATTCAAGGTACTTTTACAATGAATTTGAATATGGTGTAAGAAGATTAAAAATTTGAATATATTTTAAATTCTCAATCTTGACCTATATTTTTCTCTTGTTGTCCCTCTCCCTCCTTCCCCTTCTTTCCCTCCTCACTCTCTCTACCATACCCCTCTATCTCTCCACATCACTCTCAATATCTCTTATAATATTTTTTGGTTATTTCCTTCCTTCCCCTCATCTCCCTCTCCCCCCACTCTCTTGCTTACATGTACTTCTCTCTCCCCCTCACTCTATATCCCTCTCCATTTATCGCTCAATGTATCCCCCTTGTTGGGCCCTTTGTTTTGATGAATAAAAGTTGTTCAAGTTACAAAAGAGTCAAATAACCAAGCAAAGGAAGGAAAAGAAGGTTGACTGAAAGAGCATGCAATAGAAAGGCACTGGAACACAAAATAGTTGGAGGCCAACATACAATCAGTTTTGGGAGGAGAAGTTCAAACATAATCAATAAAATAATATATCTCACAGGATCTCAATCAACAAGAAAGGATTGTATTGTAATCAGGCTGGGAAATGAGAGTAGATTAGTAAGAATAGAATTTTTGAGACAAATGCAGATTGTAAGGATAACTAGTCTTGTATTACTGTAGAGGTAGTAAGGGGTGTAGAAATTTCAATACAAATTATGTATTGCCTGGATTCTCTTGATCTAACAATTATATGGCACTGTTAAATAGAAAATCACTTCTACTAATATTCTTGCGGAATTTAAAACACGATCACCAATTGCAATATCAAGCAGAAAGATCAATCACACTGTTAAGGTCATAACCCGCACATAGGTAGATCAATGTATTCAGTTGTAATAAAGGTCAATATTAATAAGGCCTTTCAATAAAATAGAATAAGGTGGATGTAAGAAGACCTAATAGAAGCTTCCGCTTCTAGAAGGATCTTCCTCTAGATGC
>JZKD02S0304138.1:95484-121252 GCA_000966675.3 Picea glauca | reverse complement strand
TCATGGGCACATCCACTGTGTGTGTGATTGCATGAGTGCACTTCACTCAAATCACAACTGATAGCCAAACTATCCCTTTCACCTGTTATCTCAACTGGGTCTCCACTGGATCTGAAATGCACATAGTTAAGAGTGGAAAATTTTCAGTTGCATGTGGGATCACTGATTGTGAATTAATTAATAATTAATTCATTGAACTCTCACTAGTGTAAGTTCAATTACAACTAGTACAACTGAGCTTAATTCACTTAACTGAATTAAACTACTTCACAACTCACATAACTACACTTATAACTCTGTTACAACTTCAAGTCACTTAGTTACAACTAATTCAACTTCCATGTCACACCAGCCAACCTTTGAACTCGAATTTCCTATAGCTAACTGATTTTCCATTTTAGTTAATTATTTCAAGTAATTATGAGATAATAGATTAATATTTATTGTCCAATTTATTTAAGGGAAAAATAAATTAGACACACATTTCTTGTTGACTTTTCAACACTCCCTCTCAACAAGAAAGGGATTATCCTTCACCCTGATCCTGTCTCTATGGTATTCGAATTTGCTCCTGGTGAGTGCCTTCGTCATAATGTATGCATCCTGATCTTCTGTAGGAATGTATTGAAGCAACATGATCTTCTACTGCACACAATCTCTGAGATGATGATACCAGATATCTATATGCTTAGATCTATCATGAAACACATGATTAATCGAGAGTTTAATCCAACTTTGATTATCACAATGAATCACTGTCGGATCTAAATGAGAACCAAACAAACCAACCAAGATCTTTATCATATAGATAGCCTCACATGCATCTTGACTTGCTACCATGTATTCCACTTCCACTGAACTGAGTGCCACGGATATCTGCTTCCTGTTGTACCAAGAAACAACTGTAGATCCGATACTAAATATCCCCCCTGATGTTCTCTTTCTGTCCATTGGGCTACCCGCCCAATATGCATTCGTGAAGCCATGTAACTTCACCTCATCCATCTGTCTGTACCATAATCCATACTCAGATGTTCTCCTCAGGTATCTTAGGACATGCTTTCCCACCTTCCAAAAGAGCTTGGTATGCTTAACCATCGCTTGACTCAGCTGGTTAACTGCATAGCAAATGTATGGTCTCGTGTTCACTAGATACATTAGCAAACCCACTAACTATCAATAGAAAGTAGCATCCACTACCTCTCAAGAAGTAGCATCCTCTTTCTTCCAGTTTCTTGGAAGAGGAGTATCCATGGGTTTGGAGCCCTCCATGTGAAACTTACCCAGTATCTCCCTTGCATACTTTCCCCGAGACACAAAAAGTTGACCATCGCGCTGCCATATTTCCAGTCCAAGAAAATAATGAAGGAGGCCCAAATCCTTCATCTCGAACTCCTTTGCAAGGTCCTCCTTGCATGAGTGTATCATATGCTCATCACCAGTCAGTATTAAATCATCAACATAAAGGACAATGATTAAAAGCTTACCCTTGTAGATCCATCTCGAACCTACCACTGATTTGTCGACCAGTCTTGGGGAAATTTCCCATGCACTATTTTTGACAATGGAGTCATACTCCTCCACCATTGCATCTACCCAAATGTGATATTGCACTGCTTACTAAAAGGAAGATGGTTCAGTCACAATACATTTTCTCGTGAGAGCCATGTATCCAGTAAATCGATCAGGAGACTGTCTCTGTCTATTCTATCAAGTAGGGGATCCTACATTCTGTGCCGCATCTAGTCTCAATCTATTAGCTTCCATGGTGTGATTTCTTCCATTTATGATGGATGGATCTACATGAGTGGCTTCCTCCACTCCATGAACCTCCTCATGTGTCTTATCCACATCTTGAGACTCATCTTTTGGAACCAACAGTTCCTCCTCAGCATGCAAGTCTAGATTCTTCTCAAGCGAAAACCGCATGGCTTTCCCCTAATCGAATTTTATATCCCGTCGCATAACAATCATATTACTATTAGGAAAATACACCAATAATTATGGGGTGTTTCTTTGTACCCCACAAATATCCCAACTTCTACAGTCAGTTTCAACTTCTTCCTAGCATCCTTGGTCACATGCACATAAAAAGATGAGCCAAAAATATTAAAATGAGAGACATCAGGTTTCTTACCAGTGAAATCTTCTTTAGGTGTACTCATGCCAAGTACTATATGAGGACAACAATTTTTCACATAAACCGCAATATTGTATGCTTCCACCCACAAATACATTGGTAGGCCCTGATCATGCAACATCGCTCGTGTTGCACCCACGATCATTCTGTTCTTCCTCTCCGCGACCCCATTTTGCTATGGGTTATGAGGCACTATGAGTTCTCTTCGAATTCCTTCTTTGCTACAAAAGTCTTTGAATTCGTTAGATATGTATTCTCCACCATTATCGCTCCTCAGAGACTTCAATTGCTTCCCTGACTCTTTCTCCAACAATACTTTAAACTCATAGAACTTTGAGAATGCTTGATCCTTCTTCTGCATGAAGAAGATCCAACATTTATGAGAAAATTCATCAACAAAAATAACATAATACTTATGTTTTGCTGTTGAAGCAACCGAGAATGGTCCACACACTTCAGTGTGAATTCTCTCCAGGATCACCGAAGCACAGTTCTCCTTTTCATGAAAGGTGGACTTACATACTTCCCCATGGTGCAACCCTTGAACTGATATAACTGAGAAAGTGTTCCCATTGGAAGTACAATAGATACTTGCTGCATGATCTTCAAGGCTCCATGATGAATATGACCCAATCGTCTGTGCCATAATTCACCCTCATCTCGAATCACCACTTTTTCTACCTTGCCCATCATGGCAGCACAACCATCTACCTCCATATTGTAGAGATTCTTAACTCAAATCCCTATCTTCTTGACTTGACCCATTGTTTTGTGTCACATGAAAGATTTTCCATCGCTAAAAACAACGTCATAGGCTCCGTCCTCCAACATTGCGATCGAGACCAAATTTTTCTTCAGACCTGGAACGCGCATAACATCTTTCAATTGAAATGGTTTACCTGAATCCCTATGAAAGGTAATGGTACCAATTCCAGTCACATTGTATCATCCATCATCACCCATCTCAATATTCATTTTGATATATTTATCCTCCAAGTCACTGAAAATCTCCTTATCTCCCGTCATGTGGAAGGAAGCACCACGATCCAAATACCACATCGATTCCAATGCACTTGAAGCCATGCATACGATCAAAGAGAAGTCAAGTTAAAATTTTGAGGCAAGGGCCTCACTAGCTATAGCTCCAACAACCTTCTTGTTGTTCTTCTTTTGTAGATAATTAGTAGTGAGATGCCCATGTTCGTGACAGTGAAAACAATTCACTTTGAAAAAATCCATCTTCTTGACTTTAGAATCGGATTTTGAATGGAATTTCTTCCCCTTCCCTTTCCTTTCCTTGGAAGCCAAACGAAAATCCTCTTCATCATCATGCTTTGATGCTGAGCCATCTCTGGAGTTCCACCTAAACTCCTTTTGCACTAGATCCGACCATAGTTGTTCCCAATCTGGCAATTTTTCCCTTCCATTGACAAAGTCTTGACAACTGTGCCAATTCTTGGGAAGTCCTAGGAGAACCAAACTCACAAAATCATCATCAACGACTATTATTCCCACACTCCCTAGCTCATCCTGACATTGGAGAAACTTCATGAGATATTTTGGAATGGAGTCACCCTTCTCCATCTTGATCTTCCTGAGTTTATCTTTGAGCTCCAATTTCCTATGGTCGCTGCTATTTTGGAATAGATCCTTCAAAGCCTTCCGCATTGCATATGGTGTGGCTTTCCCATGGAGGTTTGATACAATGTGGTCTCGTACTCCCTCCAAAAAAATGCTCCTTGCCTTTACCACTTTCTTTTGCCATGCATCAAGATTTGCAGCGTCTGCAATATCTGGCTTAGAAACATCTTTGTCAATGAATTCCTTCAAGCCATTGTCTTTGAGTACTACCTCCATCTTGTCCTTCCAAGAAATGTAGTTCGAGCTTCCCTCGAGTGCATACTCTAACCTTAATCCATTGAAATCCATTTCGATCTTGAATCAGATGTAGCACCAAGAAAGTCTTTCTGCAAATTTGAATTCTATCCAATCACAAACTCAACTTCTGCAATCTTTTGTGATCTGATACCATGTAGAAATTTCAATACAAATTATGTATTGCCTGGATTCTCCTGATCTAACAATTATATACCACTGTTAAATACATATTCACTTCTACTAATATTCTTGTGGAATTTAAAACACGATCTCCAATTGCAATATCAAGAAGAAATATCAATCGCACATAACACAAATGTTTTACCAGGAAATCATAAAGCTAAAAACCCCACTATCATATTATATGTATATCATGGATCATGAAACAATATCATACACAACTCTAATACAAGAGCTCTCAGTACAATACAAACGTCTCACACTTTCATACAAAAATCAACAAATACATGTGCCAATTCTCTGCCTCCAGACAACCTGCCTCCTCTGCACAATCCCTGCAATGGAAATCCCTGTAAATGATCTGAATTCCTCTTGCCTAGGCTGTGCATTGCTCATGGGAACATCCATTGTGTGTGTTATTGCATGAGTGCACTTCACTCAAACCACAACTAATAGACAAACTGTCCCTTTCACCTGTTATCTCAATTGGGTCTCCACTGGATCTGACATGCATGTAGTTAACAATGGCAAATCTTCAGTTGCATGTGAGATTACTGATTGTGAGTTAATTAATAATTAATTCACTGAACTCTCACTAGTGTAAGTTTAGTTACAACTAGTACAACTAAGATTAACTCACTTAACTAAGTTAAACTACTTCACAACTCACATAACTACACTTATAACTCTGTTACAACTTCAAGTCACTTAGTTACAACTAATTCGACTTCTATGTCACACCGGTCAACCTTTGAACCTGAATTTCCTATAGATAACTGATTTTCCATTTCAATTAATTATGAGATAATAGATTAATATTTATTGTCCAATTTATTTAAGGGAAAAATAAATTAGACACACATTTCTTGTTGACTTTTCAACAAGGGGAAGAGACTAGAGAGAATACACTCTGGTCTGGTAATGTTTTGACACGCACTGGTTGGTCCTCTCTAGTATGAATTTGTATATGGCTAATATAAGTTGTGCATGTATTTTGAGTAAGGCCTATGGTATAATATAATGATGATGGGGATTAAATTTTAAAAGAAAACCCATATCTATGATGATTTATGTTTCCATAGAATGATATTATGTTCTATCTATTATGCACGGTGCCTCTTTATTTCTTTATAATGTTCTGCACAATTCTGTTCTTTTGTAGGTTATGAGGTGTTAAAGACTCTGATATGGTTAATCTATCCTACACAAAGAATGGTAGTAATCTTGATAACTTTTAGATATGAATAAACATTCTTCTTATCCTTCCCTAATTCTCATGTCTTGGTTGCTCTTCAGGTGAGACTTCTTCCCTTTCAGGAAGATGAAAATGCCAGCGTGCTAGACTACATTGGTACCCTTTTTTTGGTAACCCGAAGAGGACACTGGTATAAAACTTTTGCACCAACAAAATGGTTCCATTGCTGGGACCCTAGTTTTAAAAGGGAACCTGTAAGGAGGATGCTTCCTTGGATCCATAGATTTGATGTTCAAGAGTGGTGGGAACGCAAGTGTGATGCATTCATATGGAAGGAAGCAGAGATAAGAAATTTGAACTGGAATTCCATAAGGGATTCTATCTTCTAATCAGAAAGATTGAGTGACCAATATGAGATATTCTAGGCATGATTCCCGGAAAAGGTTTTCCATTAGGTAGATCGGCTACAGGAAGCACTAGAGTTCAAATAATGTGTCAAATAAATCTATACTTGGGATACAAAGAATCTAGAAAAGATTCAATGTCTGGATCACCAAATTACTCGAGCAATGGATTTTTGGGTTGACACGACTCTAGAGAGCTATACCATTGAGTTTGCAGTGGAGAATCATCAATATTTTTCAAGAGAAAAGGCGATATTCAAGAAAGGTGTACATGAAATATTGCTGAGGGAAATTCCCCTGTTGATCAAAGTCTTCTTGGTGGAAGAGGGGATGCTAATTATTCCCTCGAGTGAGATGGTATCCTAAACACATGTGCTCAGGGTGGGGAGATATTGGAGAACATTCATGACCTAAGAATGGTAATATGTTCTTTGATAGATGGGGGATTAGCAAGAGGAAAGCGCAAGAAGTGAGCGATTCCTATGGAGAGCCTCCATAGTTATGAAATGGTGGCGTGGAAAGGTAAATAAAATTGTAAATAAGTTTGAGGTGTTGTGGAAAACAAGAGGTTCAGGAGAAATGGATGAAAGAAAGATAGAAGATTGTGGAAGTTACGAAGACAAGAAATAATGGCCAGTCTAAGATTGCAGAAAGAGAAGTGCAAAGAGAAAGAATCCCCCAGGTGGGTAGATGAGAAGAGGAGTGCGTAGAAGCAAGGGAAGACAAAGAAGGTCTAGATCTTGTGAAAGACAAAGAATATTTGGCTCTGATACCAGGAGGAGTCGGGAGTGAGGCTGAAAAGGTTTCTTTAGAGACAGAAAATGAGACCCCCTAGATCAAATAGACTCACCCAGAAGTCAGTGGAACCAGCCACCCATCCCCCAGGCGCCTTCTATACCCTTGGTAAGTTATGTACCACATACTAATTTATATTCCGTCAAATTTAGTCAATTCGTCAAAACCCACAACTGTGAATAGTGGGAGGATATTAGGGTCTCCTGGAAAATCAAAACTAGGGCCATTAGGATTCATTTTGTTAGGAACAATAACATGAACAATGGATGGACACATAGGAGGCTCGATCACTCGATATCCAAAATTCTGGGGTAAAGGAGATGAGGATGTATAATAACAAACATTTCTATGTGATGCCATCTGGAGGTTTAAAGGGACTCTGGATAGGAACAAGTTAGTATAATTCCATAATACTTTGAGGGGTCATTCCCTCAAGTGGTACATGAAGGATATTGAGCGTTGGTTGCAAGGACAAGCCTTTAACCTTGATTAGGTGTGTCATAAATTCATTGTCTAATTCCAGCTACCTCAGTCAGAGCATGAGGATATTTCTAAGTTGTGGGAGATTCACTAGAGAGAGGGTGAGTTTGCATGGGAGTATAGTTAGAATTTTAAGGATGCTATTGGGATATTAGCACATCCAATTCATGAATACCATCAAAGGGAATGGTACATTCAAGGGATACTACCCTTGACGTGAATCCCCTTGACGCAACAAAGGATAACCACCTTTACATATGCTTTGGAACAATAAATGAAGATTGAAGCCTTGGAAGGATACCTAGGGAGCCTGAGGTTAACTAGACCTCGAATAATTCCAAACCTGTCGCAACTCCAGGGAAAAATATCGGCACCCACAGAGAAGATATAGGAATTAACTCTACCTATACTAGGATGACCTTAAGTTTGGTGTACAGGATGCTATACAGAGGGGCATCTGGAAAATGAGTGTCCATGTATAAGGGAAATGAGACCTCCCCATAACCTTATGGACCACCCTCCTACCGGACCATCAAGAGGATTTGTGTAGGTATCTGCAACTCCAATATTCCATGCACCGATTCAATATCATGATTTTCCAAGAACCTAACCAACCTAGACAACCAAGTACTGTGAAATCTGTCGGACTCATGGGCATGCACCAAGGCACTGCCCCATCCTACAAAAGTATACGCCTGTTCCTAATATAATACATTGAAAATTATGTGGTTCTACAACACATGCTACAAACCAATGTAGAGCATTAGATGCACTTGCAGATAGACTGGATAAGACTGCATTCAGGTTAAACGAAACACCTCAAGGACCCGGAAGAGGCCGAGGGAGTGGGGGTGGATGTGGATTTAGAGGAGGGAGGAATGGAGGAGGAGGACCAGGATAATGTTATAATTGCGATGAAAAATGACATATGGCCAGATATTATCCTCACTCAAGACGACCATGGTGTTCAGACTGTATAACTAATGTTCATGCAACCGAAGATTTCCCAGATTTGATCGCGAAGTGGGAGGACTGGGTTCATCAAAGAGGAGATAAATTTATAGGATTATAACTTAGGATGGAATTCGAAGGAAATATAACCAAAGTAGACATCATCACTTGTGGAGGAGCAAAAACTAGGGTAGATACAGACAGTCAGCCCAAGATTTAGAAAACAACCCCTAATAATGACATGTATGATCCTTTAAAAAAAAGTTGTTTTTCAAAGATGCAATAGAAATATTTAGAGGTGTCTCTTCTCTAGAAATAGTTTAAAATCCTCATAAATTAATCCTTAAACCCAATATTTCTCAATCCTCTACCTCACCACCTACACCCAGGAATCCTATAAACTCGAGAAGACACCCTGAGTAACCCCATAATGTAATTAACCTCTAGTTTCAACTATTCTTTGAGATCCTGGGAGATGAACGACTTACTGAGAATTTACGAAATACCCTCTACCTAATCCTGAGAGATGAGGGAACTACATAAACAATTGTAACCATCAACCTTGCCGAGAAGAATACAATAGAGTACAAACAAGGAAGGTACAAACTAGAAGAAAATTTAGGTTGGAATCCCAGTTAAATGACTTTGAGATTAAATATGTCATGCTTGAGGATCATATGTCAATATTTTACCCAAAAATACTTGGGAGGTTCTAGGGAAACCTTAGTTAGTGTATTCCCCCATCCAACTGAGAATGGAAAACCAATGCTACATTTTTTTAGTAGGAAGGTTGGAACATGTGGAGGTAGATGTTGCGAGAGTGGAAACAAAAACTAATTTTGAAGTGATTGAAATAATGGGAGACAAAGACCCCTACCCCAACTTATTAGGAATATACTGGGCCTATGAAAATTATGATGTCATTCACTTAAAGAGGGACACCATGACATTTGAGGTAGATGAAATAAAGGTATTCCAACCTTTAGATTTGTACTTGGGACCTAGATATATTGAGCAAGTGGATAATAACATGGAGTCAAAAGATCTTGACCAATTATACACCATAACAGTAGAGATGAGGCCAGATTATATTAACCCCACTACAGATGGATATGTAAGTTGGAGGAGTATACAGTCAGTTAATGAGGAATTAAAACAAGATTTTGACAGCTGGAAGCAAGGTTCATATGAAATATTCTCAAGACACTATGCAACCATCAGTGAAACCAGATGGATTGGAACCGAGATAAGGAATCACCCAACATATGATGGTACTTTAGACTTAGATGACTTTATCACTGGCATATAAGGAAGAGTTATGCCAGATCAAAGAGTTTGATTTTTTGATATAGCCTTGAAGGATACCTTGACAAGGTATTGGGCCACTCATAGAGCCTTACTTGTAGATTGGGAGGATGCAAAGAGAGCTATTCGATGCAAATTCCTCAGTAGAGATCAATTGACATAAGAGGTGAACTTGGATTTTCAAGGTACACAAATGCTTGATGGGAAGTATGACCCCAAAGTGCATGTTGAGCACTAATTAAAGAAATTGCAAGGTGTGGAAGTACCTTCTTAACTATGGTTTCAACTATTTTTTCATTCGTTAAATGTGATTCCAAAAGCCTGTGTAACACCCTCGTTTCCCCCAACTTGTAATTAATCATTAATTAGGGTTACCATGTTGTGGCATGGGAACATTGTAAATGTATTATTGTTTAATTTCCAAATAAATGACTGTGGGGGTGAAGCCTTGAAAGTACTGGCCATGATATCACTAGAGGAAAGAATGTGAGAATGATAAGAGAACAATTAATAAGAAACAGACAGGTGGTTGGACCCTCAACCACCCCCATGAATGGAAGCATGGTCTAGCTGCATAAGGTCAACCTAAAGTACCATAGGGTAATACAGACCTAGAACAGACCTGGGGTTTCTTTTTGACAAAAGGAACCAAATAGGAGGAATGTGCGTGCAGGGCACACAAGAGGATATGAAGAGAAGAGTGGAGAATGCGAGAAAAATTCCAGCAGAGAACGAGCAGAGGGCCACGAGCTTGATGCAGAGAAAGCATCCGATAAACCTCATTGAGGCTATGACAGAGGGATATATCTCTAAGAGTATGCAAAGGATGGGACCTAAGTGGAAGGCCATGAGCTTGATGCTGAGGAAGCATCTGATAAGCCTCGCAGAATATGCGAAAGAAAAAGGATTGATGCGAGTTGGCATAAACTCCATGGTGATATCATGGCTTGGCATGGGGGTGGCCAAAGTGCTAAGAACAAATGCCTTTGAGCCTATGGTTTGGTGGAAGGATGAACACCCATAGTCATTTAGTTGGCCACCACCTGTAATAGATAAGAAATATTATATCCTATGTATTTAAGTGGTAACTGTGAATTAAGGTTGAATATTCTATGAATGTTGCAGGGATGGACATGTTTGTTTAATTTTTATACTGTAACCCTTCAATTCTATCTAATTGTGTATTTAAGAAAATAAGATATTCTCTGGCTTGTACACGTAAATGATTGAGCCCTGTGGTGGCTCAAGTTAAAATAAATGAACTGTGAGTTCTTCAATCTTGGGCATAGTTTCACGTGTGCAGGTTGACACTCCCAGTCGTTCTGAGTCTCCTAGAGGAAGGAGTCTGTTAAGCTCAGGAGAGGTAGTGCACGTATGCACAGGATCTCTATGAGGTGGGAAGAGTTCGAGAAACTCTTAAGTTCTATATTTGACGAATGAGCGCAAGGGGTGCATAGAAGAATTATTCTAAGTGTTAAGTTCAAGAGAAAGAGCATAAAGCTCTTAAGATTTTTATAGCTAACAAATCTCATGAAGAATAACGAGATTGAATTATCGAAAGGGAAGGTTCCTTTGTTTGGAAGATGAACGAATGAGATATGTTCGGGAAGAGCCAAGGTCATTTGTGACCATTAGATACAGGAAAGAGCGCATGAATTAACCCCTTGAGTCCTTCAGACTTTGCGAGTTCGGCGAATTGAGCGAGTTCGTTGTAAGGGAGGTAAAATACCTGAAGTTTCGAAGTCTTGAAGTTAATCTGGGCCTTAGATCTGAGGATGACTGGGAGCCATCCCGACCGTCAAATATATGAGGTAGTCATTCTGACATTGACCTCTTCCAAAGAATAGAGGTTTAGTAATTCCGAAATTCAAGAAGAACAAAGTAGCGAATTAATGTGGACCGTGGATCTATGGATCTTTCGGGACCCCTCTCGACCGTTCGATTGAGGGAATGTGGGTATTACGTTGAGAGTATGTGGGGACCCATGTTTCAAGTGATGACAATGCCAGGTGTCCCGCATGGAGTGGCACACACTGGGGTATTAAGAGGCGGTTAACCGTGAGTTCCTTTGGAAAACTGCCTAGCGACAGAGTTCGTCTGTACCGTCGATCTGAGAGAGAGGATACGTGGAGGATATCTGTTGAATTTGGGTGAAATTACTCTGGGAGAAAATGAGTGTGGAGAGGTTGAACCTCCCAAATCCGAAGAGCTGAAGTGATTTTCAACCGTCGATCTGTGGGAGACACGCGTCACCAGATTGTTGACTTCATGTGAATTAACTCTGGGAGAAAAGTAAATGTTTTGAACAAGAACTCTCGAAGGAAGAAGAATCGGAGTTCATCTGAGTCATCCATCAATTGAGGACATGTATCAACAGATCTTCCATTTCGGGAGATACTTCAAAGTAAAGTGGGGTCACCCAATTTGAGAACTCTCGAAGTGAATCTTGACCGTTGATTTGAGAGAGACACGTGTCAACAAATCATTGACTTTGGGTGAAATCACTTTGGGAGAAAACGAGTGGGGAGAGGTTGAAACTCCTGAAGCTTGAAGAGATGAAATAATTTATAGTCATCGATCTGTGGGAGACACACGTTAGCAATTCATGTACTTTGGAAGTGGGGAGAAAGAAACACAAAGTAGAGGGACGCCCAAAGTGGATACTCACTGTCGAATGAGAGGGATGCATGGTGCACAATCCTTAACTTAGAAAGAAAACACTCTGGGAGAAAAGGTGGTGTGAGCATCCGAGACTCCCGAACGCCGAAGTCCTAAAGTGGATCCGAGCCGTTGAATTAGATGGATGTGTGGCGCCTGATCTAGAACTTCAGGTATGGAGTACTTCAGAGGAAAAAGAGATGGAGTGCTCAAAACTCCCGAACTTTGAATTCCTAAAGAAGATCATAACTGTCAATCACGAGGGACGCGTGGCAATCAATATATAACTACGAGTATGGAGTACTTTGAAGGAAAAAGGTGTAGGAATGTTTGAAACTCCTAAATGCCGAAGTCTCGAAGTAAATCGGGGCCTTCAAAATCCCTAAGGACACATGGCATCAGATCGTAAACTTCAAAGGTTTGCCACTCTGTAGGATTCACGTGGTGGTCATCTTGGCACCTATTGTCTTGGCATATGGTCACAACCCATGGTCATATGAAATTATAGGGGGATGAAAGAACCCGAAGAACTTGGGAGAGAATATCTTCCAACTCTGAGCTCATTTCAGAGCAGGGAGATCGTGGCTGGAAAGATTTGGAAGAGAAGAATGGAATAGAGACCCCATATGAAGGTATTGATTCTCCTAAGAAGAGAAAAAAATTGAGTCTCTACCGTGGGTGTGTTACAACCTGGTACACACATGAATAGACCAAAAGACAAACAAGTTGTTGGAAAAACTTAAAAGACCAATTTTGCAGATATTTCTCCTTCACTGGTAAGTCCCTTTAGCTTCACTTAGTCCTTCAAATAATTCGGGAGATGCTATTTATTGATGTTTGTAATAATTGATCAATCCTAGTAGTATGTTCTGATCATTGCTTCAGTCCAGTCAAGGTCACAACCCTATCATAATACCTTTATCTTGTTGTAAAATTGATAAAGGCCTAGAAGAATCTAATGAATTAGAATAACTTAGAAACCTAAATATCACAGAACTTGTAGGTAATAGGGAAATCCAGAACACTATACCCAATCATACATGTAGCTCCTATAATCATCCCCTAAAGTTGTAGAAAGTAAATATAAGGAGTGAATATCATCCTAACATAGTGTCTATAGGAGATTACTGGGATGATAAATCCATGAATGAATTCCATAGCATGTTGCGGAAATATGAAGACTTATTCCCAAGAACCTTCTCTGAACTGAAAGGCATAAAAGGATCCATGGGGGAGATGAAGATCGAGCTGAAAACTGACTCAAAATCCGTGAAGCAAAAAACCATATCATCTCAATCCCAAGGTAAAATAAAAGGTCAATAAGGAAGTGGACAAAATGCTTGCGGCAGGACTGATATTTCTGGTCGAAGAAGCAAAATGGGCTAGTCCCATAGTAATATAGATAAAAAAGGATACAAAAGACATTAAAATTTGTTTTTCCTATGGGATTCTGAATTCTACATGTGTGCATGATCCATTTCCGGCACCCTTCAACGATGAGGTGTTAGATCAAGTTGTGGGGAAATAATCTTATTCATTTATAGATGAATTCTCAAGGTACCACCAAGCCAGAATTTTAGAAGAAGAAAATAAGAAGACCACGTTCATAACTGAGTGGGGGTCATTCACATACAATGTGATGCATTTTGTCTTAAAAACTTCCCCCACAGTCTTCTCTAGGATTGTTATAGTAGCATTTCGTGACTTCATACACAAGTTTATATAAGTCTACATGGAAGAATGGAATATATACAGTTTTCTAAAGGAGCATGTATGACTACAATGATTAATGTTTGATAGATGTCGGGAATTAAATATATATATGAACCTAAGGAAGTGTATTTTATATGTACCGCACGACAATATTCTAGGCCACATTTTTTTCTAGGAAGGAGTCTTGGTGGACCCAACTAAAGTTGTGGTTATCATGAGCATGTTTCCGCCTACAAGTGATAAAAAAATGTGCTCAACACTTGGACATACATGATACTACCATAGGTTCATCGGAAGGTATGAAAGTATCACCGCACCATTGGAGAAACTATTGAAGAAGTCTGAAGAATTTCAATGGACAATTGAATGTTACAAGGCGTTTGATATCCTCAAGGAAAAACTCAATATTGAACCCATTCTTATATACCCCAACTGGGAGATTGAATTCCATGTACATGTGGATGCATTACGGATCACCCTGGGAGCCATTTTAGCGCAACGAGGAGAGGGGAATATGGACCACCCTATCTACTTCTTTAGCATAAAACTCTCTCAAGATGAACACAACTACATAACAACTGAAAGGGAAGTTTTTTCTATGATTTATGCATTGCAAAAATTTAGACACTATTTACTAGGATCTCATTTTAAGTTTTTTACTGACCATTCTGCATTGAAGTACCTAGTTAATAAGTCGATCCTTGAGGGAAGTATTTGCAGGTGCCTCTTACTCTCTTAGGAGTTTTCCTTCGAGGTAATTTTCAATCTTGGAAGATGTAATGTAGGTATAGATCACCTATCAATACTGGAATCCAGGGAAATTGGAGGAGCAGTGGATGATCAACTCCCTGATGCAGGCCTATTCCAGATTGAATCCATCCTAAAATATATTGAAGACATTTTTGCCTTTCTCAACTCAGGGACTTGCCTAGAAAATTAATTTGTAACCCAAAAACAACACCCGGTGGTCCAAGAAAAAAAATACCAACTGATTGCGGGCCAAATCTATAAGATGGGACTAGAAAACATTCTCAGAAGGTGTGTCCTAACCCATGAAAGGAAATATATCCTATGGGAATGCAGCAATGGAGTTGTGGGATGACATGTTGGAGGGAAAGATACATCACATAAGGTACTCCAAGCTGCATTATGGTGGCCAACATTATTCAAGGATGCTAAAGCTTATGCTAGATACCGCGACATTTTCCAACTAGTAGGGAAGCCATAACACATAGATGAATTACCTATTCAGCTGGTTAGAGCACTGAAGGCCTTTAAGAAGTGGGACATTGAATTTATTGGACCAATTAATCTTCCCACCAAGCATTCAAAGTCAATATGTATCATCACCACAACAAACTATCTCACATGGTGGGTTGAAGTAGAGGCAGTTCAGAACTGTTCAATGGACACAACTGTTAGATTCATATTTGGGAACATCATTGCCCGATTTGGATGTCCTAAAAGCCTAACCAGTGATCAAGGTAGTCACTTCATCAACAACAAAATCAAAATATTGGCGACATAATTTATCATCCAAAACCATAAGAGAAGTCCTTATCATCCACAAGATAATGGAATAGTGGAGGCATTCAACAATATTATGGAAAGTGGACTGGAAAAGGTGTGCTATGAAAACATGGAGGAATAGGATGATAGAGTTCCAACAATATTATGGGATTATAGGACAACTACAAAGAAGCTACACAATTATACCCCATTTCAGTTGGTCTATAGTAAGGAATATTTTTTACCTGCATAACTGATCACCCCTAGTATCTATATAGCACGGGCTACACATATGACAGATGATGAATCATTTGCGCAAATGATTGTAGACTTCCAGGAAATTGAAGAAGATAGATTCTTGGTTGATTTTCATCAGCCAATGGAAAACGCTAGGAAGAAAGCTTGGCATGAAAGACACATTAATTCCAATAGGTTTTCACAAGGGGATAAGGTACTCCTCTATGACAACCATTATCAAAAACATCCAGGCAAGTTGCACATGCATTGGTTAGGTCCATTCCGAGTTGTTGAAATTCTGCAGTCTAGTGCAGTCAAGGTAGCGTAATTGGATGATATCCTCTAACCAGGATGGGTGAATGGCGCACACCTGAAGCCCTAAATTTCCCTCACTTAATAGAGGGAATATTGCTCCAATCCAAGGGAGATTGTATAGTAGTAATATTTTGATTGTCTATTGTAATTTTTTTTTTAGATGTAATCACGTTGGAGTGTGCTTAGTGGTGCCACACCATATATTTATTATTTTAATAGTTGGATATTTTTAGACATGATTACTCAGTAGCACATTGTCATATGAGTCACCGATCCACTCAATAATACACATAAATCTACCAATGAATCATTTTGGTCGGCGGGGGAGGGGGGATTGAATCTAAAATTTATTAATGGCTAAGCATTAATTACATCATTTCCAGTTGTAACTCTTATGTTAACTACCAAAAACTGTCAGAATGTCCCGTCAAGTATTAAAATTCCTTGTGCACACAGATTTTATCGATATTCTCACCAAAATTCTCAACCATTAAAATGGTAAGTCCCTCATGCCAACCATGTGTTGGTCAGGCCACCCATTAAATCTAGGATCCGTTCATTGATTTTACCCCATTATTAGTCCCGTCAGATGTCCATGCCATAGATTGTGTTGCTGGCTTAATCACTCACTCATTTATGACCAATTACCAGTTTATCCCATTACCTCATCTATAATATACTGCAAGGTTAGTGAGAATGACACACTGTTAACTTAAATACCCTATATACTTGAGTTTCCCACACCTTGGTACATTCTAAGAAGCCTCTTTCTCCCCAACTGCGTTTCTACCCCCTGATTCAGTGTGTTTACTAGTGCTTCATATTTAAAATGTTGAGAATAGCGAGAGGACAAATCTCAGTCTTGAAAGAAGCAGTTCCCGATGAGCCTATGATCCCATAATTGAGGTGTTGGATAATGTCAAAGGAAAGGCCAAGCAAGCGAAAATCCTCGATTTTGATCTGATGGATGCAATGTTATTCCCATAGATGAACATCGATGTGTTCTGGGAGATGGGTTCCAAAATGAAATGGGAGGTTCAATTCGTCCCAAAGCTTGACTTTCTTAACCTGTTCAACTCCACTATCATGAACCTCTGTGATATACCAGTGTCTGGGACCACTGGTGAAGTTGCATGATGCATCAAGTTCCTGATAAGCAGAGGGCATGAAACTATTTTATGGCTTGATAGGAGATATCCCATCCACACTTAGGATATTCATCAACTCATAGGACTATCATTGGAAGGTGAGGATGTATCAAAAGGATTCCAGGGGCCAAGCAAGCATGAAAAAAGAAAGGAAAAATTATCTTGTATGAACAATTCCATATCTAGCATGGGGGTCGTACAAAAAATTTTGAGCCAATTATCCCAAAAATGGTGAGAACGGATTGCTATGTAATTATTAGTAAGTTCATGTGCTCATACTACAAAGGTGAATGCACATTGGATTCCCTATCAGTAGCATACATTTGTGCAAATAATGTAGTCTTTAATTAGTGTAGTTACCTATTGGAGGAGTTCCTCATTTCTTGTGAGGGAGTTCAGGAGAAGGGAAACACTTCACATATATATATCATCTTCTATTCTTTACAATGTTGAAGTGGCGAACACCCATAGGTAGACAACTAGAAATTTCATACAAAGGGCACCTCCCAAAGATGTTTGAACTTTGACATGCAAGGTCAAATTCTGAGAATATGGAATTTAATAACGCTACATTCCTGAAGTGGTACACTTAGCTGATTGATGCCACCCAAAGGATGTGCATACCACTTTAAATAATAAACCTGAAAATAAGAAACATATCATTCACTTTGAATCACCACCACACTTGTTTTTGGACAAGCACACAAATCCCTCTAATTTCCACAGGAGGCCATTACTGTTCTATCTGGATGAATAAATATTGGACAAAGAGGTCATGTCATGGCTGGGAGTTAAAATAAACCCATGCAAGTTAGGAATGAATTACCTTTTTCTACCAGAGCTATTGAAGAAGAAGAGTTCAATAGAGAAACTTAGGTCGAGTTCATGCAAAGTAGAGCTGTCGTCAAAGTCTCCAAATCCATCAGACTCAGAAGAAGAGGAATAACACCAACTCCATTTGCACAAAAGGACCTTACTAGAATGCCTCAAGCTTCCGGATGAGGAGGTACTATCAGGTAATACCATCAATGAAAACCTAGCTACTGCCTTTACAGGTGAGGTTCCTACTAATAATCCTAGAGCTAGTGTTTCCCTTGCATTCATCCTAGCCAAAGTCATAAACCTTCATCCCATATCGAGTGCTCTAGCTCATACCCGAGAAACCACTTGTGTTGCCCATAATGTTATTCATATTATTGATGACCCTGATTCAGACCCCAACACATATTCCACTGTAATAGTCGAACAAGACCCACCACCACCATCTAAGGATATCAAAGTCCCACTGCCACCCAACTCACCAGAACCCATGCAACTAGTCATCCTAGATAACCTTGGATATCTTCTCCTATCAGATGTTATCATGGAGAGCTAGTCAAATATTCCAGTTTTGCCCACTTTGGTTAGTCTTCTCTCTAAGGATAGCCAATAATCAGTAATTCCATAACTCATCCAATTCCCATATGTCCCACTCTCGGGTTCTTAGTCTCCAAGACTAGAGATCCTCATTGAGGTTCTGTAGGTTCGGAATGGGACCCCATAAGTTCCACTCACAACAAGGACAAAAAATCAACAAGAGCTGGAGTCTCAAGCACCATAGGATATTAATTCAAGATAGACCACAACATTGTTAAAAGAGCAGTTAGATCTAGTACTCTAGGATCTGCAAAAGTGCTTAGACCTGTTAAAGCTCTTCCTGACACCAACGAAATTTATCCCTTTACTTCCAATGTCCTTGAAGAACAAACTGGAACAGTAGTTGTAGGGATCATACCTGTGAGAAGAAGAGTTGAGAAACCCTCATAGCATTCCATGGCCAATGAGATTTCACTTCAAAGTAGACTCTCGTTGGAAGCTACAATCACATCCATTGAGCTAGATCAGTTACCGACACCGCAACTAGTAGGATTTATCATAGCCTCTATTGATCACTTGGAGCAACGAATTCAATGAGCCAAAAAGCAAGATAAATTTTGGAGGTAGGAAGGGATGATGGAACAAACAAAATGAATGCATGAGGAGTATTTAAAAGTCCACGCGGAGCATAAAATGGAGAAAATGAAGGAAAATTTAATAGAGCTTTGGCCAACTTTCAGGAAAGAAACACCTCATCTTACAAAGTACATCTCAACTAAAGAGCCAATGAAGAAACTTGAATTAGTCTAGAAAGCATGGGAGGTGATGGAAGACTGACTAGAGGACCTCCAAGAGAAGTTGAAGGGAATGAATTTGAAGGCCGAGGCACATCGCATAGAAATCCAACAATAGTTGGAAAGGGTTGTCCTAGAAGGAAACAACTCTAGAGAGGCGATGCATAAGAATACCAATGAGTTCACTACCATATTTAAGGAAGTTAGTGATTGAATGGGTGTGATAACTAGGCGCAACCAAGCACTAGAATAATTGCGTATGAAAATCCAAACCCTTAATGAAGAATCTTCCAAAGCACAGGATCCTCTGGTACAACAAGAAAAATTTGAGGAAATCCAACAAGCCGATAATACTTTGAATGCCCTGTTTGAAGCTCAAACAGTGGCCAAAAAGGAACTAAGAGACTTTCGTCCAATAATTCAAAATGAATACCTCCAGATGCACCAGGTGGAGAGACTAGAATATGAATAATGGAACACTCTTATCACATCAAATCCAAAGGAGTTCAACACCAATGCAACTTAACAATTTGTAGCAGAAGCCTCATTGCTTGCTAGGATGTGGTAAGACAAAATTGAAAATTTTTAGAAGATCAGGGAGAAAGCCTTGGGACTAGTGCTAGAGTTGGGTTCTTCATTTGAAGAAGCCAAGGAATAAAAATATCGAGTCATGTATGGAAGCAAGGCAAAATAAGAAAGAAAAGCCACATAAGGATCACAAGACAAATCATAGACCACAAAATAACCAAAGACTTGACTTGGGGTGAGTCAAGGATTGTGGTCATGGCCTGTTGGGACCTTCGTTTTGATGAATAGGAGTTGTGTAAGATACCATAGAGTCAAATAACCAAGAAAAGGAAGGAAAATAATGTTGAGTGAAAGAGTGCACAATAGAAAGGTGATGGAACAAAAAATTGTTGGAGGCCAACACAGAATCAGTTTTGGGAGGAGCAGTTCAAAAAGAATCAAGAAAATAAGATACCTCGTGGGTTCTCAATCAATAAGAAATGATTGTATTGTAATCAGGTTGGGAAATGAGAGTAGATTAGTAAGAACTGGGTTTTTGAGAAATATGCATAATGTAAGGAGAACTAGTCTTGTATTACTGTAGAGGTAGTAAGGGGAAGGGACTAGAGAGAATACACTATGGTCTAGTACTATTTTGAGATGTACTGGGTGGTCCTCTCTAGTATGAATTTGTATATGAATGATATAAGCTTCTCATGTATTTTGAGCAGTGGTGATTTTCAGAACCCCCCCTAAATTTATATGTATAATAATTGGGTGAATCCCCATGATACATAGGAAAAATTGATGACTATATATATATATATATATATAATTTTGGCGAATCTTTTAGTCAATTTAAAATCTTGGTGAATCTTTCACTGAATTATAAAATCTTGTAAAAACTTGGCAAATCTTTCATTGGATTATAAAATCTTGTAAAATCTTGGCAAATCTTTCACTTAATTATTAAACCTTTAAAGTCTTGGTGATTTTTTTGTAAAGAAGTTTTATTCCTTGTCCCGTATGTTGGCCTAGTTAATATATCATAGAATTCATATGCCATGTGATGGATGATATAATAGAAGGTGTTCCGGCATAACCCATAAATTTGAAGCTTGTGTGTAAAGATCCACGGGATCCACTTTTGCATCTACTTTCGTTGGTATGAGAGTCTAGAGATATGCGAAAGTGTAATAAACCACTTATGAAATATAAAAATACAATTTCCAGTGTGTATATAAATCAAAGTATAGTCATGCAACAACCAAATGTAGGCATCGTTTCTATTTTATACTTAAACTATTAGTAAATTCCATATAACATGGTTTTTTTTTTCCATTTCAATGCATTAACGCAATTCCTTTCTTCCTTTCTCCCTTCCCTCTTTCTTCCTCGCTTGGGAACTATCAATATTACTAATTTATACTCCTGAAAACTAGTTTCAATATATTTAAGTGCAAAAATTTCAAGATATTACAAATATCATAAACCAATGAATAAGGAATAGATTGTTTCAAATTGGTGCCCAATTTGGCCTTCATTATGTGTGCTAAATGGTTTCTAAGATACTTTGGATAAAAAACATTGAATTGAAAGCATTGACATTTGCAAACCTCCAAATGTAGCATGCAATAAAGAAAGGAAATGTTTCTTTCGGCAAAGTGGAACCTCAATTCTTTCATCCTCAATTTGATTAATCAAATACCACTTAATACACCATACACAAGGGTAATATTTCTAATCCAACATATCTTTTTCATCCCATACACAAGAATAACAAGCCTAAGCCACCAAATCTTCAATAGGGAACCTTTCCTTAAAATGTATTGAATTCTCAATGACATTGGTCAAGCATCTGTTTTGTAATCATGTAGAGACATTATTTAGTATCTAGTGCCTCATGTAGATACAAATATAGGAAGGTACACTATCAAAGTTTCATGGTTGCATTAGTACTTGCTTGTTGTCTCAGATCATTGGTGATTATTTTCTCAAAATCATCCTGAGTATAGGGACATGTCACTTCCAACATTCTCATGAACTGTGAAGAAAGTCCCATCTCATCCCATTTATGTTTTATTAGCATTTTTTCCAAGTAAAATGGTGATCTAGGTGGCAATTAAGGCCTTTTTATAATAGCCCCTGAATTTAGAAGTTTCAGGTCAAATCTGAAAATAACATGGTTTGATTCTTTCCCAATTGTTGTTTTTAGGGTCCATATCACTTTCCACATTATATATCTCAACCATAGCTTCCCAATAAGCTATCTTGCATCCCAATCAAAGTTTGGAGTGAAAAGTTAACAATCCCAACAAATCAACCGTTGCAACTAAAACTCGGGGCACTCAACTCTTGGCCTTCCACTTGCTTTGTCCTTGGTATTTCCATATTATTTTCCTTTCATTTTATGTTGTATATGCTAATGAATAAGGGCATCACCCTATTGGATGAGGATTTTGGCTAATGGGAGCAGGATGCATCTCTTCTTAGAGATTGCTACCACCATTGTACACAACCAATAGAGAATAAATTTTATGTCCACAACATTATTCTATTTTATTTCTGCAATTGTATTTAGTCATTTCATTCACTATTATACAGATTACATTTCTGAAAAATAATGTCTCCACTAGATTCCCTCCATAATCTAGACGACGATGTGATTATAAATTAGTGCAACTATGAAAGGTAGAAATTTATAATCTATTTTCTACAAAAGGATACACATCAAAGATTCGCTTCTCACTTCAAACAAATATATAAGAAGTAAAGGACATATTACCTCTTGATTTGGAAACACTCCTCAATTTCCCCCCAAAGATGGCACTTAGTTCTGACTCCATAAAAGTTTGTTTTCTAATTATTTCAGTTTGATTCTTAGGGACAACAATCTCCCAATCATCATTGCCACTAACTATAACCAATGAAATTTGGTTGCCACTAGAGCCATTTAGGTCACTACCTTCCAGTTTAAGTAGTTCATTGTGCAATTGATCCATAACAAAACTAAGAAATTCTTGAGCATCTTCTTGCGCGGGCCTTCCTAAAGGACTGAGAGGTTGGTTAGGAATAAAGGTTTTAAATGCAACATCAAACATGGTTGGATAAAAATACCTTCCCACCTCAATCCCTCCTGCTTCCTTTAAATTATGTTTCATATCTTAGCTTATAAATTCAATTTGGGTGATGTTGGGCACTTTAAAAACCAAGAAACTATTGTTGGGATATCTGGTAATTCTATGGGTCATGACATTTTTCTCTTGGGTAAGGAGGAAGGTGTAGATTTCCCAATTTTCTTTTAAACAGTCCAATCCAAGCCATATTCTAGTGTTGTAGCAATTGGTTCATTAAAAAGTTAATGATACCTCCACAGTAACAATCTTACTAGCGTGTTAGATTCAGAAAGGAAGATTCAGAAAGGAAAATAACAATAGTTGATGAGCCAGGATGGATATTGAATACAGTACAATGAGTGTTTCACATTTGGGTTACTATTTTTGATGTTCATGGTGGAGGGGTGGATCTTATATTTCCCATCATGAAAATTAGATAGCTCAAATCTCTATTGTTTGTAATGACAACATTGTGCCTTACTGGATTCATAATGTCTTTGTAACAGTTGGTGCTGAGACTATGTCTAAATATTTAGGAAACTATGTCATACTTCACTTTGAAGGACTATGAATATTGTCTGTGGTTTTCAAAAGCAAGCTGAGGAAATCCTATAAGACCCAGAGACACTGGAAAATGTTGTAAAGCTTGCAGAAAGGTCTCTGTAATAAGTTTCCATCTGATTTAAATGTAAAGGATTATGCAATGGAAACAACAACAATGATTTGTAGTATAATCTAGGTATAGACAGAAATACCCCTCGATTGGATGCAGGTACATTAAGCTTCAGAAGATGTTGAGCATGCATTAGTAAACATTGTGGAATGATACTTTTATTTTGAAGCAAGGATCAATGAAGAGGGATATTTAAGAAAGTCATTGAATTTTTGTTGGGAATTATGTTTATATGTTGTATAAGTTTAACTATAACAGTGACCAAACTAGGATCCATCCCTTTTCTTTGCATTTGACAAGGAGTTTCAGGGCATCCCCGACATGCCAATTTTGGGCTTATCTAGCAATGGATACCTTTCACAACACTATGCTTCTTTGCAGGATTTCATCAAACACTTGGATTGAAAAATCATATTCACACTGGAATTTGTTAGCACTCCTTAGTTTCCCAAGGCTGAGAAAATAAACCAAAGAGGTAGCCACAAACCAATCTTTAGGATTGAGTAGCTATCCCTACCAACCCAGAGAGGGCTCTCTCATTTAGATCATCCAACTAAATGACTGAATGAAGAAGATGTTAGGTTAGGTATTAAGCTCACTGATGGATAATTTGATTTGTTGGAGATGAGAAAAGAGATGGAGTCATCTTTTTAAATAGGTCACTGTTTTTATGAAACCCTAATGAACCAGAAACAAGGATGCAAGTGTGGAAAAGAAAAGATAGAAGTAAACATTGGTATGTTGATGATTTGGTTGTAGTATAGTGGTGATGGAAAGAAAATGAAAGTGCAAACTAAGCATAAATTTCATATGAGTTCAATTTACAAGTTGAAGGTGTAAACAAAAATGGTCAACTTAAAAAAATACAGAGCATAAGATTGAGTTCTGTTAATCACTTCTTAAGTTGAGCATGAAGACAATTACAGTATGGAGATCATAAAATCTATCATATACACTAGAGAAACATTACACAATTGAAGAAAAAGGCTCATACCAATGATCAAATCCCAAGAATCTCTTCACAAGTTTGCAAACTGTCTCTATGTGCTTTCAAAGCATCGAAAATCCATGCTATCACATTGTGGGCACCTGGTGATTCAACTTCCATGCAAAAAACCACTCCAACCCTGCCACCATATATTCCAAATACAAACAATTCCAATTCATGTTCTGCCACCTTTGGAGGTATACTATCCTAGAGAATTAAAAATAACCAAACCGTGTTCAAAGAATCATAAGGTCATTTTTGCATGCTATGTTCCATAGAGGAAAATGAAAATCTTTCCCCGTTATTTTTCTACAGAAGTTATTATTTCAGTATGCTATGGGAAGAAGCCCTTCATACATGCTTTTGATGACATATAATATTATCATATCTACAGGGAGAACAATATGGAAGAAAATGCCTTGTATAAACAAGTTCTGACCATGGAAGAAGGGACCTGGGAGATACTGGATGAAGAGGCTGGTATTCTTCAATCAATCACAATAAAACCCCTTCATGTTATTTCATTATGTTTCTTATTTATGTTTTTATCAAAACTTCTTTAGGAATGATTCTTTGAGTCATTGCTAGTACCATAAAACTAGGGAAAAATACCTTTGAATCGTTTCCATTACCCGAAAATGGGAGCGAAAAACCTCTGAATCGTTTCCATTACTAGAAAATGGGGGCGAAAAACCTCTGAATCATTGTCATTACTAGAAAATTGAGGTGAATGGGAGGATCTGGTTTGAATTTTAAGGGGAGAAAATGGATTTCCATGCTCTTCCCTCACAAATATATGTGGGATAAGGGTTATATAGATATATATATTTGAAAACAAATTTGGGTCTATATATATTTAAACCCAAAAAACCTCTTTATGTAAACAATCCGCCCAACCAAAATTCCAAACCTCTTAATTTCGCCCATCGACGAAATTTAGCCCCTAAAATCACCTATGATTTTGAGTAAGGCCTATGGTATAAGAGAATGATGATGGAGACCAAATTTTAAAAGAAGACCCATGTCTATGATGATTTGTTTGTCCATAGAATGATATTATGTTCTGTCTATTATGCATGATGCTTTTGTATTTCTTTATGATGTTCTACGCAACTCTGTTCTTTTGTCTTGGGTTATGACGTGTTAAAGACTATGATATGTTTAATATATCATGAAAAAAGAATGGTATTAATATTGATAACTTTTATATATGAATAAGCATTCTTATTACCCTTCCCTAATTCTCATGTCTAAATCTCACTTCAGGTGACACTTCTTCCCTTCTGGGAAGATGAAAATGCCAACACGCTAAACTACATCAGTACCCTTTTGTTGGTAACTTGAGGATGACCCTAGTCTAACAATTTTATGCCAACACCTGTCCCTCTCTCTCCTCTACTCTCCCTGTGTTTGTATCTTTATATCT
>JZKD02S0304138.1:77650-93326 GCA_000966675.3 Picea glauca | reverse complement strand
TCACACACTCTCTCTACTTCCCCTCTTGGTCTCCCTCTCACACTCTCAAACACCGCATCATCTATTTACATATTTCTATCCCCCTTCCCTATTTATCACCCTTCCTATCACTCTCTTTATTCTCCCCTCTTGGTCTCTCTCTTCCATCCTCTCACAATCTTAAACAATCCCTCTCCACCCTTCTTCTCTCTTTACCTCTTGCATCTAACCCTTCCTCTCTCGCTCACTGTATCCCCCTCCTTATCTCTCTCCCACTCTCCCCCTTTTTATATTTTCCTCTATCTAACCCCCCTTCCCTCTCTCATCCCCCTTCCTCTTACTCTATATCTCTCTACCCCCCCTCTCTATATCCCTCTCCTTAACTCTCACACACTCTGTTTGTATTCCTCTCTCCCACTCCGATCTGGATTATTTTCGGTACAAAATGAGAGCGGAGATATAATAAATAAATGTACATAGATATCTCAGATATCTAATAATATAAAATAAATATATCAAATATTCAACCATAAACACAGAGATATAGTAATACACAATTTCTATTAATGAGAGAAATGTACAAAACTGTAGAAATACAGATTGAAAGACTCACTAGAATGGTGGAAACTTATCTCTGAGAAGAGATGTGAAAACTAATCACATTCGCAAGAATATGATTTTAAAATGAGGCTCCAAATTCATTTTTATCATAAATAAAATCCAAAATGCTAAGCCCAGAAGATGAAAATGCAACAGTTTTGTGGACCCCGTTTTGGGTAGATGGTGTATCAACTTCCCAGGGGTGTAACTTTGGCATACGATCTCTGTTTGGGGAGAACGATATCTCATTGGAAATGTATCGTCGAGGAGATTAATTTTGGGGGATCAATTAGAGCCATTGGAAATCATTGAGGATCTCGATCCTGAAAAACCTTCATTTAGGCCCTCAAAATGGCCCTGAAAGTTTAGGAATTGAAAAAATGCTAAAAATAGTAAGTTGCTAGAAAACTATTTTGAGTCAGTTGGAATAGGTGGGTGGCCAATGATATCCACTTGGATCAATCCTCCCTCCTTAGGAATCAATGGTCTCCATTGCATTGAGTTCTCAGGGGAGAGGGGAAAGTGCTTGTTGAATCTGAACCTTGATGATCTGCTTGCCTTGCTAGAGAAGTTTCTTTGCTTAGTTTGTTGAAGGCTGTCACGAACTTGTGTCTAGAAGGGTTGGAACTTTTTAACCAGTCTGGCCACTTGATAATGTATGGTTGCAGGTGTGGTTTTTTCTACCATCCAAAATTTTTGATGACCTTTGTTGAGATGAGGTTCTTCTGGCTTCTTCTATCAACAATGAAATGCAATGGGGTCCCCTTCACCCACATCTGTGAATGAAAGAGGCACTCCCCCTATTCAAGATCTGTTGGTTCTTCTGGTTGAATTGTTGCGGTCGTGATAGTAGAAATGGGGTTTGCATCGATGATCTGTCTTCTACTGATATTTTCTGAATCAGATTCTGAATCAGGGTTCAACTCCTTGTCTTTGATCTCAACCACCAATGACTATTTTGAGCGACATTCATTGATGTTGTGCCAGGGGATTTTGTTTAAATCACACCATTTTCCAATGTCCTTCATATTTACATTACTGTTATTTTCCTATGGATTAGATTGATTTTCTAAAGGATGGTTGTTAGAGCCATTTTTACCATACTTTGGTTTTTGTGTATTTGTAGACCCTAACTCCCTCTTGTTGTGGTGCTTAAATTTCTACTCGATTTTAACAACATATTGATAAGTAGCATCGAGTGATGAGATGTCTAGAAAATCCATTTTAGTTTGTATGTATCTGTGTAGATCCCCACAGTATTTCGAAACCAAATGTCACTCAGAGTCTTTGATACCCATATTTGTGCACAAGGTATGGAAGGTATTGGTGAACTCCGAGACGACTTGGTCCTTCTCTTGATGTAGCATGGTCCATCTCATGTATTGGTATTCATAGTTTCCAACAGGTTAATATTGTTCCTTGACCACATCCACAAAAAAATCCCAAGTGGGATCAACCCCATATATTCTAGACTCCTCTGTGGAAATTTTCTCCCAATAAGTTTCCCGACAATGTTTGACATGACGGAGATCCTTAAGGAGTGCAGAAGTGATATTTTCCCTATCGAAAAAATTGTGAACAAAGAAATAACCTTCTAGTAGATTTAACCATTTGTCTAGGGAATCCACATCTATCTGACCTTCAAATAGGGGAATATCAAAATTAACTTGTACCTTGAAAGGAGAGGTTCTTCCAAAGTGGTCGCTTGATGAATATGTGCCTACTGCTATTGGAAGGAATTGAAGGATGTGGAAAAAATTATCCATTATTTCCTCCCTCTGTCCCATGAGATCTTTCTCAAGCAACAGATTGATAGAATATTCTTCTCCATCGATTTTATTTTCTTCTGCCATGGAGGGTTTATTGGGTGTGCGAGAGAAATTTTCCTCAATATAGACAATACTGATACCTAACTTGCTATACTCGGACCTCATCGGGGACATGCACTGAAAAACGATCAAGAGCAACCTTCTCTGATACCATTGATCCAGATTATTTTTCGCACAAAATGAGAGAGGAGATATAGTAACTAAATGTATAGAGATATCTCAGATATCCAATAATATAACAAATGAAACCATAAACACATAGATACATTAATACACAATTTCTATTAATGAACAAAATGTACAGAACTGTAGAAATAGAGAGTGAAAGACTCGCTAGAATGGTGACAACTTATCTCTGAGAAGATATGTGAGAACTACTCACATTCACAAGAAGATGATTTTATAATGAGGCTCCTAAGGCAATTTTATCATAAAGAAAATCCAAAACCCTAACCTCGAAATATGAAAATCCAACAGTTTTTTGGACCCCGTTTTAGGTAGTTTGGTGTATGATCAACTTCTCGTGAGCATAACTTTGGCATACTATCTCCGTTTGGGGTGCATAATATTTTGTTGGAAAGGTATCATCAAGGAGATTAATTTTGGGGGCTCAATTGGATACTTTAGCTATCTTTTATGGGATCGATCCGAAAAAACCTTCATTTAGGCCCTCAAAATGGCCCCAGAAGTTTAGTAACTAAAAAAGTGCTGAAAATAGTAACTTGCTAGAAAACTGTTTTGATCCAGTTGGAATAGGTGGGTGGCGACTTATATCCACCTATATCACTCTCTTACAGTCTCTTTCTTCCTCTCTCTCCACCCCCTCTCTCTCTTCATCTCTTTGACTCTCATACACTCTCTCTCTACCCCACTCTATGTATTCCTCTCTCTCCCTCTCAGACTCTCACACGCTATATCAATTTTTGTACATCACAAGGAAATAAATGTCCTTGGCCTAGACATGTCAATACCTAGACCTAGACCTAGACATAAAAATACCTAGATATGGAAAGACCTAGACCATGACCTCGAGCTATGAAATGACCATGAAGTAGACCATGAAATAGACCATGAAATAGACCTAGAAAAATACCTAGACCATGACATAGACCTAGAGCTATACCTAGACCATGACCTAGAGCTTGTCCTAGACCTATGACCTACACCCCCCTAGTTCCATATAAGCCTATGCATAGCCTATACTTGACCCTTAACCCCCTCCACACCTAAGCCCTAAGTGAACTATTCCTATACCTCTTGTTAAAGGCCCCAAAAGCCTTGCATTGACATCTTGGTTCTCTAACCATTTATTTATGCTTCAAAACACTTTCAATCTTAATACCTTAGGTCCTAGTTGTCCCCAAACCCATACACATCTTTATTCATAAATATTTTTGGTCTAAAATAAATGTTATATCCATTGAATTAAGAGCGCGCACACACTCTTTTGACTTGAAATAATTTAGGTTGGGAGCTCACCCATGCCGAGAAGGAATGCGTACGCCTTCCTAGAACGTGCATATGCTTTAGTGCACACGTTATAGGAATGCACATATGTTCTTGCTGGAAAGTTTTATGTGCCAAGAACACTCATCAACCTCATCTATCTCAAAAGATCGAACAAGTCCGACGTCTACATGCAAAAATATCAAGAACAAACAAGTTTTTGTTCTTTTTGTTTTGTTGTTTAATTCATAGACAAGTTTTTACTATTGGAATACAATTGTGGGAAGAATTGGAAGACAAATTTGTCCAATTGGAATTGGAATTGTTAGTTGTGTCTTCTTGTGTAATACCAATACAAATTTTTCCAATTGGAATTGGAATTTTTAGTTGTGTATTCTTGTGTAATACTAAGAGAAATTTGTCCAATTGGATTTGGAATTGTTAGTTGTGTATTCTTGTGTAATACCAAGACAAAACTGTTGTGGTGTACTTGGAAGCGAAATTTTATCTTTAAACATGGGGATCCTACAGAATTGAGGTAGAAATTCCTCGATGAAAGAAATATCCATTGAAAAGATAAATGAAGAAAGAGAAAAGGTAAGGTTAAGTATGTCAAAACGTAGGCTTTCAAAAGAGGGAAATCCAATTTCTAGCGGAATAGATGTCATTGTTGTTTCTCCTCCATCATCACAAGAAAAGTGTAGGATTTCAGTAGAGACCAATCTAGTTCATACTTATATTTTAACTCCATAAATATCTCATAAAGACAAGTTGTTTTGGATGGATAGATGATGGAGGATTTTATTGAAGATTATTATACAATGGATGAAATTAGAGAGGCAATTAGTGCACAACATTCTGGTGAAGAAGTTCATGTGGTGAAACCTCTTGTTGGACAGTCAAAAGTTCTAGAAAATAGTCATGGGCATGTCCACTCTCCTCCCATAATTGATCTGCCAGTGATTGAAGGGGTGATAATTCCTATGTTGTTAACTCCACAAGAAGGAGGTCAAGAGTGCTAGAATACAAGTTCATCGTCCCTACCTAGATTGAGTAGTGTGTGGTGAATAATTCCTAAACACATTCAGGTGGACGAAAGTGGTCTAGAATAAATCAAAGGTAAGTTAACTAACTGGAATATTCGCTATAATTCTTATAAAATCATTAAAGAATATTTTGAACCAAAATCCAATGTCGCTAAATGTCATTTATTTTTGTCTTTGTTAAAGTCTAGAAGTTTCACTGTTGTTAGGATTTTTGGTGCAATTATATGCATAATATATTACCAAACATAAATTATTGACCAAGATTTGTAATCAACAAAGTTGTTACACTATATGTGCCGACAACATGTGGTTTAACTATGTCTAATGAGTATAGTCTTTATAAGAAAACAATCTAAAAACCAACACTCTGTTTTCACACTTCAAAGATAACACTCTCCACACATTTCAAAATTTAGAAAGAAAAACTCATAAACAAGCATATGATCTAAAGTTCTTTCTCAAGTGATAGACATGTTCATTGTTGGCTCATGAAAGGAAAATATGAACTTTGATTCTATCTCCTAGAGAAACTAAACTAACATCAATTAACACTCTGCACATTCTTAAAAAGGAAATGCAATCAAGCTTAAAATAAATACCCGACAAAGTAAAACACTCCATTATAGGTACATGTAAGGTGAAACATGGAAATATTAATTATCCCTAGATTTGCAAGATAGAAACAACACTACAACATTAAGTCAACCAAATGATTGTCTACGCACACATACAAGGATAACAAATATTAACTCAAGAATCTATGTTGCACTCATAAATCCATATTACACTCCAGAAATATATATTGCACTCCAGAAATGATCACTCACTCACTCAGACTTACCACACATCTTTATTTCATTTTGTCAAATGTTTATTGAAACAAAACATAAATAAAGTTTGTTGTTATGATCAAAACACAAAATGATTTTATCCATATACAAACTAGAATTATATATACAATAGATACGAATAAGATTACCTTGGTTGGGTCAGTGGGCCCTTGCCGTACCAATAAGGTAGCTTTAAAAGAAAGTTACAGAATGAAAGGTTTGATAACACACATCAATTCCATGAACTGCAATTTATATCATTACTTGAGAAATATGTGTAAAATCAACAATCCTAAAAAATCAAACCTACAACATAACAATTTCTTCCCTTCAAGAACCAATCTTACAGCATAAATCTCCCTTCCTCAGACCTATGAGGTCTTATTTATACATAAAATCCATGGAGGAATGGATGAAACCGAATCCCCAAACTCAGAAAACTTAAAATTTTAGGATAAATCCCAAAAATCTGGGTTTTTCATCAATCTGGGAAGATTCGAGTTAGAGATCCACCCATAACTTCTAAAAAAAATTGAATTTTGGAAAAGTGCCTGCGTTTTACTCAATTTTCCACATTCTAGACAAAACCCATTTCGTAGAATTTCTAGATCTGATGCCATCTACACGAAAATCGAGGCGCAAGTTCCCAGTTTGAGGTTTTTGCTAATGTTTGCAGAATCATTCCCCCTGAGTTGGAGGTCCACACGTGTTGTTGGATTACTGAAAGGGGGGGGGGGGGTGAATCAGTAATAGTGTAATTATAATCCTTTTTCTCCAAATAATCCAAGTGTTATATCAATGTAGAATTATTATCCAATAATGAGCAATAATAAATGAACAATCACACACATACAAGTACACCAACGTTTTACATGGAAACCCAAATCAGGAGAAAACAAAAAAATGATTTTTATTATATGTCTTGAAGAATTACATTCATTGGAAGCACAAACTTCCTTTGTTTTCCAGCAACAACTGGAAGGAGGCTCCAACCTCCTAGTTTCTCAGGCTACAACGTGAGGGAAGCTCTAACTCCCCAATTCTCTGGCTACAACCCCTTATGTTCTTCGGAAACAACCGGAAGGTGGCTACAACCACCTATCCTTTCCCTGTCCAACTGCCCTGAAGTATAAGTAGAATGATGGAACCACTGTCAACCTACAACTCTAAGATATACTGCTATACAACTGTAACAACCTGTATCCAATCTGTACAACTGCCCTGTAATCAATCTGTACTTGAACTGAACATATATCTACACAAATACAACATACACGTGACCTGTAGTGATGCAACCCACGTATGTACACACCCTATCTGTTATGCAACCCACGTATGTACGCACCCTAACTGTTATGAAACCTACGTATGCCTTCTATAACTAGGGTTTCCTTTCACTTGAAAACTTCTGACCCTCTGTAACTTCTTTCACATAGATCTGTAACATGTCACTGTATCTAGACTGTAACTGTACCCTGTGCAAGCATTCTCATTTACTCAAGACAAGTATTTCTCTCTCTAGTCATGTTCCATATAGGTGTATGAAATCATGAACAAGTATACTTTCCCTCGCATGATCTTAGTCATCAATCCCTTTCTGATATTCAACCTCTCAATACATCAACAAATACAAGATCTCAACCATGTACCATAAAAACCCTTAGCCATATGCCGAGAAATACAAGATGTGCCTCACAAGAAGTATCAATGATGAACATACCAACACTGTATTTATGTATATCTAAATTATACATAAGATCCCATGTAGCCACTAGTATCTCTAGGGAGAATCCTCAAATCTCCATTGCCATTCCGCATGCATACATCAAAACCCAACTATTCATAGAAATAAGACATACCTTTTGAACCAATGGATGGATCTGATGTATTTGAGCACTTTAGACCTTCCTGGGAGCTTGATATCAGAATATAGAACCTCTACAACTTCACCTTCTCAAGTTTCCATGGCTTTACAAACATGTACTCACCCTATACAAAGCCAACCCGCGTACGTACACACCCTATACATAGAAATCCCGTGTACTGTACGCACCTTATACACAGACATCTTGTGTACGCCTCAAAAAATAGAGTTTTCTGTAATTCCTAGAATTTCACCATCAACCCTTCATGCTACCTCAAATGTTCGTCACTTCATATGTATCCACAAGTATTTACAATAAGATTTACACAAGAAAATAGATATCCAATATGTACAAGTGTGTCTTTAATGAGTGAGCTTTGTGTCTTATTTATATATTCATGTAGCCTTACACTTTCCTTATTTTAGGGCTTATTCATTTAAAATAAATTCTTTTGCAAAACACTTTGACACTTGGGGGCTTCTATAGGACTCATGAGGGGTTCTCCAACTTCACATGGTCATAACTCTCTAACCGTCAGGAGTTATGTGACGTTCCACATACCACTGGAAATGACATTACAAGCACTATCCATCTATGATAGTTTTCCTAAAAAATTCACTGTGCTTCATATCAATATTCCACATTTAAGCATGGTTTCTCTAACTGTACTTCTAGGATAACTCAATCCGCAAAGCGTCTTCCTGTGAGGGATTTCACCATCTTTACTTCTTATCAACCATGACAAGACAATAATGAGTCATATTTTCATCAAACAAACTTGGGTCCATTACCCAAACCTTTGTGCTACGAGGATTTCTTCAAGGGTTGACATCAATGATAACCAACCTTAATCAACAATCTCCCCTTTTGGCATTGATGGAATCACTCTGATGCAATACTAAAAAAATATCACTCATGATCTCACTGGAACCATGCCTCTGTCTCATGCTCCCTCTAGAACCGTGCCTCTGTCCTCTACATATGATAAATCTCTCACCCCTTGTCATCAATGGAAAAGGTATATTTCCATCCGTGTCTGCTCCCCTTGACTGAACTATCCTCTTATGGTGCTTCCTCGTGTACATCTAGGACATATAAGATAAGCATTAAAAAAAAAAACATTTTGGAGTAGAAATAAATCCAAGTTTCTGGCGAAGATATTGAAAGGCTTCCTATGGAAGTGGTTTTGTAAAGATGTCTACCATTTGTTCTTTTGTGCCCACATACTCAATTCTGATGTTCTTTTCTGCAACTTGCTCTCATAGAAAGTGATACTTGATTGGATTGTGCTTCGTCTTGGAGTGCATTATGGGGTTCTTTGAGATACCAATGGCACTTGTATTATCACAATAGATTGGAATGGGCTCATAATAATCTATAAATGTGTTGAAATTACACATAATAGATCTAGCTAAACAATAATACACACATTTGCAGAGAAAATTTGAGAAATAAGAAGAAGGAGAGAAATAATGAAAGAATTCTCATTAACCGTTGTGAATAATGAATACTTTACACATGATATACTCTGTATAACTCAATGAGTTCGAATTGAGGTGAACCAATGCATAATATTTGTGCTCTAGAGTGATATGAACACACACCAACAGTTACAGGAGTGAAATTCCACCTATTCTCGTCTCTCAGGTAGTTACGAGAGTGAACTGCCACCTAGTTGAGTTAACTAGTCAACTAGTCTTCAGTTATCTGAGTGAACAGAGAGTAGTGGGGATTTAACTTAGGAAATAAAGGCTAATGCACCACTCTAGTGATGATACCAAGGCAAGATCTAATTAGCATGGTGATGATCCCGATGTTGCATGGTGATGATCCCAATGCAACATCTAAACTCAACTCAACTAGTCAAACTGAAGTGTCAACTGAAAGAGAATATTCTCCAGGTGGAATATTCTCCCCTAAAATATAGGAGACTGGATAATGACTAATTATGACTAATAAACAAGGAATAAACTTAGGAAAAATAAATCCTAGGTGTGTGTGAAGTAATTCCAACCCCCCCCCTGAACATCATTATGGTGAAAATAAAGATTGGGTCCTGGCAACGAGGCCATGTTAGGTACGCAAGTACAAAAGATACGCTGAAAATAAAGTGAGGAAAGAGGGAAAACCTCATGGAAAATCCCCTCCTCAAGGTACAATGTATGTAAAAATAAGAACTACAGTTGCTAGGCAATTGTGTCCTTCACTCCAAGATGACCTCACAGAGAATGGAATTTCTGCTCAGTGAAGGTCTTGGTGAAAATGTCTGCCATATGTTCTTCTAAAGGATAGAATTGTAAATCGATGATCCCCTCGTGTACTAACTCCTAGATGTAGTTCATGTGGATCTCAATGTGCTTCGTCTGCTGCCTCTAAACTGGATCTCTGCAGAACTTCAGAGTGCTCTGGTTATCACACCAGATGACGATCAACCGATGAAAATGAATGCCCAACTCAGTGAGAAAATGTTGTAGCCACATAGCCTGAATGTTTATGTTAACTACCCCTCTGTACTCTGCTTCAGCTGAAGATAGAGAAATGAAAACTTGCTTCTTGCTCAAGCAACAGATAGTCCCAGAACCAAGACTGAGTGAGTAACCAGATGTGGACTTGCAATCAATGCTATCACCATCCCAGTCAGAATCAGTAAACCCAATGATATATAATGTAGAGTCTACTGCATAATGAATCCCAAAGGTGATGGTGCCCTGTACGTATCGAAGGATACGTTTTGCAACTTTCCAATGTAGCTCATGCAACTCCTGCATGAACATGGAAACTGCGCCAACTACATATGAGAAGTCTAGTCTGGAGTGTGTGAGATACACCAAGCTCCCCACTAGCTATTTGTAAAGTGTGCTGTCAACTAGTGGAGTCTCCCCGCCATCCTCAAGTTTGAATCCTGATAGAAAAGGAGTCGGAGCAGACTTGCAGTATGTCATGTGAAATCTCTCAAGGAGATCTTGTACATACTTGGCTTGAGACAGTTTGATGCCCGATGAATCCTGAATGATCTCAAGTCCAAGGAAGAAGTGTAGCGGACCCATGTCCATCATCAAAATCCTGTCATGAAGAATCCTATTGACTACAATAATCGCTGAAGTTGAGCACCTAGTGATCAAAAAATCATCGACATACAAAACTAAAAGTAGAAGTAAATTAGCCGTCTTGACCATGTAGACATTTGGGTCTGATTTACAACATACAAAGTTATGTGACAATAGGTAGGAGTCCATCTTGTCATACCATGCCCTTGGAGCCGGCTTGAGGCCATGAAGTGACTTCTTCAGTCGACATACCAAATATGAGTGCTGCATAAATCCTTGGGGATACTCCATGTAGATCTCCTCAGAGAGATCACTGTGAAGAAATGAATTATTCACATCCCTTAGATGGACTTCCCATCCCTTGGCTACCACAATGTCAAGTGCCAATCGTATGGAATCCATCTTTTCTAATGGAGTGGAGGTCTCATCATAGTCAATACCATGAACCTGCTAAAAGCCTTTGGATATAAGCCTGGATTTGTATCTACTGTTCTGTTTATCTGCTACACTCTTGGTCCTCTAGAACCATCTGCATTTGATAAGTTTCCTCCCAGAAGGAAGGGGAACTAGATCCCGAGTCTGGTTCTCAAGGAGGGAGTTGTACTCCTCCTGCATGGCGGATTCCCAAAAGGGATTTCCAACAGCTTCCCCATAAGACTGTGGATATGAAGAATGAACCAAGAAAAGATTCCTGGAAGGAAATGGTTCAGTGGAAGTGAGTGCAATAGGAGGCTCCTCGAAATCAGATCGAGTCCTCCTAGTATCGGCTGGATCACCCACGAGATCCCTTGCATCTTGAAGAGTAGTCTGTGCCCACTTGGGCCTCTGCTCTGGCTCTACAACTGCATCTGGATGCTTTGACTCTGAATCTAAATTATTTGAGTCTGATGAATAAAAAATCTCATCTGAAGAAGATTCTGAATGTGCATTCTCATCATCTCAGATAGGTGGAAGAATGAAGGTGTCTTCATGCGGATGTTGAGGTGCATGCGAACCACTTTCCTCGAATTGGAAACTACGCTCAATGATGAGCCGGTCCAAGGAAAAATCAATAAGTCGATATCCCTTCACACTGTCGAGGTATCCAACAAAAATTCACTCGGTGCTATGTGGATCAAGTGCCTTCCTCTTTTCAAAGGGAATCCGGGCCCATGCATGTGAACCAAAAATGCGAAAGTGGGTCACTTCCAGTTTGAGGCTGCTCCAAGCCTTGTAGGGGGTTTTATCTTTGACAGATCTATGGGGAGATATATTTTGGATGTATGTTTCATAGTTAATTGCTTTGACCCATAGTCTTTGTGGTAGTGAATTTGCATGCAACATGCAAGATGCCATCTCCTTTAGAGATCTGGTTTTCCACTCAACAAATCCATTTTGCTACGGAGTGTAGGGAACTGTATGCTGCAACTGAATCCCTACCTCATGGAAAAGATTGTGGATATCATAATTCACATAATCTCCCCCATTATTAGTTCATAGGACTTTGATCTTCTTTCCGGACTGTGTCTCAACCAGGGCTTTGAAATATTTGAGGTGTTGAAAGACCTCAGATTTTTTCCTGAGAAAGTAGATCCATTTAAAACGTGAGAAATAATCAACAAAAATGGGGAAAAACCTTGCTTTGCTGATCGATGGATGAGGAAAAGGACCCATAAGGTCATTGTGGATCAAATATAAAGGTGTAGAGGCTCTCTGAGACTTTCCCTTGTCGAATTTCTCTTGAGGGTGTTTCTCGAGAACACATCCCCCACACACTCCCTTGGAGAAATGGATGTTTGGTAGACCATCAACCAATATATTCTTTCTAAGCTATTGCATGTATCTAAAATTCAAATGTCCAAACCTTTCATGCCATATCCTACTACTTTCATCAGCATGAGTAAGCAGTAAAATAGAATCAGGTTTAATGAATTCAGAAAATGTATACAATCTAGACTGATGATTTACCTCACCGGTAGAAACCCTGGAGTTGGTTTGCATGCCATAGATGTCCACAGAGTTTGGTGTGAATATGAATTTCTTTCAAGTGCCATAATTCATCATCTGATAAACAAAGAGAAGGCTGGCATAAATCTTGGGAACGTGCAACACATTCTCGAAGTTTCCATTGGTGAGTTCAATCATTCCTTTGCCGGTGACTTCAACAGAAGAGTTGTCCCCCATCAGAATAGGAGGACCTTTGCATGCATCCAAAGAATAATAGACTTCTTTTCATGCATCCATGTGATGTGATTCTCCTGAATCAATGATCCAAGCATTGGGAGAGGAGTTGATTGCAATCAAGGCATGGCTAAAATTGTCTTTCTTGGAATTCAGATCTTCCGACTTCTTCTTCTTTGCACCCTCGGGGATGCAATCTCCAAGGTTGTTTTACTAAAGTATTTGAGACATCGGATCTATTTTTTTTGCATGCATGTGGATTCCAAATACAATGTCACAATTGCATAAAGTGTTGGTTGGTTTCGTGATCTGGGGAATTTCTCTGACTGCTTCTCTTTTGTTGACTTTGACAAGGTTATCAAAATGCATGTGACCCATTCTTCTGTGCCATAGCCAAATTTTATCTTCCTTTCCTAGACAACACTTTTCATTTCCAATTTGACTTAACACATATATGTTGTTTGAAGTTCTTGTAGCTGTAGCGACCAATTTCCCTAAACCTTCTTTTCTTATCTCACACTTTTGTGAATCGAAAGTAACTTTATGACCTTGATCACACATTTGATTCATGCTTAGAAGATTATGTTTTATATCTTATACTAGTAGAACATTTTATTCCTTTTCATTCTTATTCCCAATTTGGACTGTGCCTTTTCCAATGATTTTGGTTGAATTATCATTTTCGAAGGAGACTGATCCATCTCTTTCCTTTTGTAATGTAGGAAACTTGTGTCTATCACCTGTCATGTGTTTTGAACACTCACTGTCAACATACCAACCATGTTTCTTCTGCTTAGATTGTACAACGATTGTGCATTCTTCATTTCTATACTGATCTTGCTTTCTTATCAATGTTGTTTTTTGAGGTTCCTGTCTGTGGCTGTTGTTATTCTGTTGAGGTTATTTAGGAGGGACTTTCATTCTTCAATATTTGGCCATGTGTCAAAAATTGTTACATTTGTAACATTCCACTTCAGTGCTCAATGATTCAAACCTGTTGTAACTTCTTCTTTGTGTTTCACTAGGTCTTCTTGAATAACCCCTTTGTGTATGACTCTCAAAGTTGTTATTGTTCCTGTTGTTATCTCTGCAATTCACATCTTTATGTCCAAAATTATTACATGCATAACATAAACCCAAATATATAGTTTGATACCTAGGAGTTGAATATTTTCTGAAAGGAGGCGCTCTTATGAATCCTTCTTGTTCTTGAGGCCTATCCGTCTATTGTTGATTCTGAAATCTGAATATTCTCGGTGGGGGAGTGTCCCTGTAATCTTCCTTGTATATCTTCCTATCCTCTTTGATTGTTTCTACATAGATTTTTAGATATGTTTCTTGCTCTGTTGTTTTGGAGCTTGATCCCTTTTCTTTTTTATTGTATCCAAGTCTGGACTTGTCAAGATGAGATTTTTGACTACTGATAATGTCATCCAAAACTTTTGAGCTATTATACATATTTTTCTTTTGAATATCCTTTCTTAGTGTGACAATATCTGCTTTCAAGTTTCCAATGATCCTGTCCTTTTTTTCTAGCTGTTCTTTGAATGCTTCTTCAATTATTTTATCTTCTTCTATTTGAACCTTCAATTTTGTGATCATTTATTCTAGTTCTCAAGTGTCATTTTTCTTGTCTAGTTCTACTTGTAGTTTCTTGTTTTTCTTCTTTTCTCTTTTGATAACTCCTATGGCACACATTAGTTCTTCTCGATAGTCAACTTCTACCTCTTCAATTTCTTATTCGACTTCTTCATATTTTTCTTCAGCTTCTTCATATTCTTCTTCAAATTCCTTTTTGTCAGAGTCTTTTACTGCCATGAATATAACTCTTCCTGTCTCACTATCACTGACTTCATCTTCATCTGATGATGATATGTCTTCTTTGGTGCATAATCTTTTCTTGAAAACTTTCTTTGTAGTTCTTTTTCCTTTATATGTGTGTTTTCCTTTTGAGTAACCTTCATCATTTCTCTTTTTCTTATGAGGACATTTGTTAGCAAAATGACCAATACCATCACAATTAAAACAAATTAAAGGAAGATTACCTCTATACCTACCGTTGGTTCCCTTGTTCAGTCTTTTAACAAAGTTGGCCACTTCTTCATCATCTTCCGAGACGTCACTGTTATTTCTATATTCTTCTTGTTCCTTTTTCTTTTTCTCTGATCTTTTGTATGCTTTGAAGGCTGCTTCTTTTACATCTGGATTTTCCTGTTTAGTTCTCATTTCATATGTTGTGAAGATTCCATGCATTTCATCCATGCTTATTGAGTCTAGATCTGATCTTTCTTCTAGTGTTGATCTTAGGGTTGAATCTCATAGGAAGAGATCTTAGTACCTTTTGAACAATTAAAGATTCTTCGATTTCTTCTCCCAATCCTATGATTGCATTCATCGTTTCATCGATTCGTAAGAAGTAGGCTACAATATTCTAATCTTCCTTCATTTTTAGTTGTTCGAACCGACCTCTGTAATTTTGAAGCTTTGCTTCTTTGACTTTTGTATCTCCTTCATAAATATTTCGAAGCTTGTCCCAAATATATTTAGCGGATTTACAATGTGCAACTTTGGTGAATACCGTATCACTGAGACCATTCAAAAGTGCATTTTTGGCTTTGGAATTATTCTCACTGAGTTTCACTGCTTTGTCATTTGTTGGTGGAACTGCTAGTGCTATGTATTCATCTACAATTGATTACCAAACTTGAAATCCTTGTGCTTGCATATATGTCTTCATCCTTATGCTCCAAAAATCATACTTCTATCCATCAAACTGTGGTATTCCATTTTTATACAAGTTGGTAGTCTCCATGATCTACCTTTCAGTGGTTAAATTGATTTATGAAGGAACCTGCTCTGATACCAATTGTTGGA
>JZKD02S0304138.1:66037-77626 GCA_000966675.3 Picea glauca | reverse complement strand
GGTGAATCAGTAATAGAGTAATTATAATCCTTTTTCTCCAAATAATCCAAGTTTTATATCAATGTAGAATTATTATCTAGTAATGAGAAATAAGAAATGAACAATCACACACATACACAATACACCAGTGTTTTACGTGGAAACCTTAATCGGGAGAAAACCACAGAATGATTTTTCTTATATGTATTGAAGAATCACATTCATTGGAAGCACCAAATTCCTTTGTTTTCCAGAAACAACTGGAAGGAGGCTCCAACCTCCTAGTTTCTCAGGCTACAACCTGAGGGAAGCTCCAACTCCCAAATTCTCTAGCTACAACCATATGGAGGCTACAACCCCCTATGTTCTCTGACTACAACCGGAAGGTGGCTACAACCACCTGTCCTTGCCCCATCCAACCACCCTGAAGTATAAGTAGAATGATGGAATCACTGTCAACCTATCACTGTGAGATATACTGCTATACAACTGTAACAACCTGTACCAATGAGCTGTATCCAATCTGTACAACTACCTTGTAATCAATTTGTACCTGAACTAAACATGTATCTACAAACATACAACAGATACATGACCTATAGTGTTGCAATCCATGTATGTACACACCCTATCTGTTATGCATCCCACACATGTACATGCCCTAACTATTATGCAGCCCGTGTATGACTTCTAGAACTAGGGTTTCCTTTCACTTGAAAAATTCTGACCCTCTGTAACTTCTTTCACATAGATCTGTAACTTGTCACTATATCCAGACTGTAACTGTACCTTGTGCATGCATTATCATTTAATCAAGACAAGTATGTCTCTCTCTAGTCATGTTCCATATAGGTGTATGAAATCATGAACAAGTATACTTTCCCTCACATGATCTTAGTCATCAAACCCTTTTTGATAATCAACCTCTCAATACATCAACAAATACAAGATCTCAACCATGTACCATAAAAACCCTTATCCATATGATGAGAAATACAAGATGTGCCTCACAAGAAGTATCAATGATGAACATACCAACACTACATTTCTGTAGATCTAACTTATATAGAAGATCCCATGTAGCCACTAGTCTCTCTAGGGAGAATCCTCAAATCTCCATTACCATTACTCATGCATACATCAAAATCCAACTATTCATAGAAATAAGACATACCTTTTGAACCAATGGATGGATCTGATGTATCTGAGCACTTTAGACCTTCCTAGGAGCTTGATCTTAGAATCTAGAACCTATGCAACTTCACCTTCTCAAGTTTCAACGACTTTACAAACATGTACTCACCCTGTACAAAGCCAACCCACGTACGTATGCACCCTATACACAAACAACCCACGTACTGTATGCAACCTATACATAGACAACCTGTGTACACCTCGGAAAATAGAGTTTTTTGTAATTCCGAGAATTTCACCGTCAACCCTTTGTGCTATCTCAAAAGTTCATCACTTCAGATGTATCCATAAGTATTTACAATAAGCTTTACACAAGAAAATAGATATCCAATATGTACAAGTGTGTCTTTAATGAGTAAGCTTTCCCTCTTATTTATATCTTCATGTAGCCTTACACTTTCCTTATTTTAGGGCTTCTTCATTTAAAATAAATTCTTTTGCAAAGCACTTTGACCCTTGGGGGATTCTATAAGACTCATGAGGGGTTCTCCAACTTCACATGGTCATAAATCTCTAACCGTGAGGAGTTATGTGACGTTCCACATACCACCGAAAACAACATGACAAACACTATCCATATAGGATAGTTTCCATGACAAATTCACTATTCTTCATCTCAATATTCCACATTTAAGCATGGGTTCTCTAACCATACTTCTAGGATAACTCAATCCGCAAAGCGTCTTCCCATGAGGGCTTTCACCATAAAAGGGAACACTTTGGAGTTCATCCATCTTTACTTCTTATCAACCATGACAAGAAAATAATGAGTCATATTTTCATCAAACAAACTTGGGTCCATTAACCAAACCTTTGTGCTACGAGGCTTTCTTCAAGGGTTGACATCAATGACAACCAACCTTAATCAACACGTGTGATATGGGTGAATTTTGACTCACTTGTCCACATGTAAATGCCACTCTGGACAAAACCCATGTCCCCAATTTTCTTCTAGAAGCATTCCAAAATTTCGAAGCATTCCCATATTAAACACTTTATTTACATTACATAAACATAATTGTACAAGATATTCAAGACAATACATAATGCACTCAACTTGGGCCAAATATATTTCCACAAATTCAAGCCTTGGTATGTTCGAATAAACACAATTCATAACACATGTTTTTGTAGATATTACATTGAGTATGGTTATTATTATGAAACAAACACACACACACATTTCATGTATTGCACAACACCACTTTGCATGAATTCTCAGTTATATTTCCACCGTCGTCATCTAGAGACTTTATTTACAACATCTTGCATACAAGGCCATAGGGTTGTACATTTTATCAAAAAACTTGCTTACATGGGACATGCCCCAGGTGTGGTGGAATGGAATTACCGAGAAAGTGCATCCATGTAAGTGATGAGTATGAACTGGGGAGGAAGGGGGATTCCTTGCAAATATTTAAATATGTTGCATAGGATGATGATGGTTGATGCACCTAGTTATGTTATATTGAGAAAAAACATGAATATCATAGAAATTCCCAACAAAACAACAAATTATAGAGAATAACACACCAAAATGATAACTTTATTGAAATGGGAGCAATGTTCACTTGCCTCTTCGAGGGGGAAAACTCCAACAGAGAAACACTCTATTACAATGCTTCTCAAGGAAAAGACTTCTCATGCCCTTGACTCCTATTGATAATATATCTATCTACCAAAATAACAATATAGAGGAAGATCTTTCTAGAAGTGGAAGCTTCTATTAGGTATTCTTACATTTGACTTGTTCACCTTATTAACTAGGTCTTATTTATTAATATTGACCTTTATTACATGGAAAATATGTTATTCTACCTATGTGAGGGGTTAGGTAGGTTAGGTCCCTAACATGCCCTCTCCCTTGAAAACAACCTTGTCCTCAAGGATTGAGATGAGGAAATGTTTGTAGAATGGTAGCCGACTACTAGGTGGCATCTTTTGGTTGTGTGTCCTTCCACTGAACTAAAACTTACTTGATGGTGTGTTGGTGGAGACGACGTCCACGCTAGTCCAAGACTGCTTGTGGATTCAACCAAATGGAACCTTATTCATCCAACTAAGTTATATTGGTATAAGTTTGTCACCTAGTTCCGAGCACTTTCTTTAAGAAGGAAACATGAAAAACAATATGGATCTTAGAGTGACTGGGAAACTCTAACTGGTAGGCCACTAGCCCCACTCTCTTGAGAATTCGATAAGGACCATAAAATTTGGGGGTGCATTTCTAAAATTGTTAGGATTTGAGTGAAGTCTACTTATAAGGTTTTATATGAAGAAACACCCGATCCCCTTCAACAAATTCACATTTAGAATGGCCCTACTCTACTTGTTGTTTCATGCGATTATGAGCCATGAACAAATTTTATTTGAGAGTACGGAGAATGGCCATGTAGAAAGTAAGATTTTGATCCACCTACTGAACCTTGGAGACACCAGACATGTATGATAGAACTGAGGGTGGATTTTGTCCATATACTTCTTCAAAGGGAGTCATTAAAGTGGCGGTATGATAAGAGGTGGTGTACCACCACTCAATGAGGGGTAACCACTGAATCCACTGATTTTGTTTGTTGGAATAAAAAAACCTCAAACATGTTTCCAAACACTTGTTGACCACTTCAATTTGTCCATCAATCTGAGGGTGATATGATGTGTTGAGATGCAATTTGGTTCCCTGGAGTCTAAACAATTCTTTCCAGAAAGTGTTGATAAAAGTTGGATTACAGTAAAAAACAATAGAATGAGGCATGCCATAGAGTTTGAAGATATTATCCATACAAAATTGAGCCACAGTGGATGTTGTGAAAGGGTGTTGAAGAACATAGAAATGATTATATTTGGAAATGCAATCCACTACTACCATGATGACTAACTTATTGCCTGATTTAGGTAAGACAACAATGAAGTCCATAGAAATATTTGAACAAATAATAGGTGAAATCGGAAGTGGCTGGAGTGTGCTCGAAGCTTTGAATGTCTCACCCTTATTGCATTGAAATGTATCACATTCAACCACAAAGGTGCAATATATGTCCTGCTTCATACCGTCCTAGAAAAAATAACATTTGACTCGTTCATAGGTTTTGGTAAAACTGGAATGCCCAGCTATAGGTGAATCATAAAACTCAGAGAGAAAAATGGATTTAAGGTTCGATTGTTTACTTAAATACAAGTGAACTTTATAATGAATCTCTTCATGGTGCCGTGAGTACCCTGGAGAAGCTTGAGGATCATGCTACAATGTTTGGATTAGTCTGGAAAGTTTGGGATATTGAAACCATCCCTGGAAAACCTCCTAAATCCAATCCATGACAATGAATGAGAGGGAAAAAAGGGACCAATCTTCTTCATATTTACTTGAAAGAGAACCAACCACCACATTTTCTTTTCATTTTTTTGTAGAGGATCTCATAATCATATCCAAATAGCTTGGTTACCCATTTTTGTTGCTCCAGGGAAGAAATTTTTTGTTCCATAAAATATTTGAGTCTTTGTCGATCAATTTTAATTTGGAAGTGTTGCCCCAAGAGATAAGGATTCCAGAGATCCACATCATGCATAATAGCCAACATTTCCTTTTCATAGGTGGATTGGCCCAAATGGCGCTTAAATAATTGTTTGCTGGTGAAAGCCAAAGGTCAACCATCTTGCATGAGGAAAACCCTAATTCCTTTCCCTGAGGCATCACATTCTAGTAAAAAGGTCTTGTTGAAGTCAAGGAGACCTTGAACATGAGTAGTGTATATAGCCACTTTTAAATATCGAAAGAAATAGTCGGTTGCGGGAGTCCAATTGAAGGAATTATTTTTAAGGAGAGCTATGAGGGAAGCTACAATTTTTCCATAATTCTGAACAAAATTGCAATAATATCCCATCAAATCTAGGAAGCCACACAAATGTTTAAGAGTTTTTGCGCATGACCAATCTTTCATAGCTTCAATTTTCTTAAATATGTCCTAGGTACTCAAATTCATAGGCTCCAAAAGCACATTTAGATTGCTTAAGAAAATTTTTGAGCTGAGATAGTAGCTGCAAAACTTGAACCACATGGGTAATATGGGATTGCCAAGATTTTATATAGATGATAATATCAACAGAGAAAACCGAGACGAAATGATGGAGGAAAGGAAATAAGAAATGATTCATGAGACTTTGAAAAGTGAAGGTATCATTACAGAGGTCGAATGACATAACCAATAACTCATAGTGACCCTCATAAGTTCTGAATGAAATATTAGGAATTTATTCTTCTTTCATACGAATATGGTGGTAGCCAAAACGAAGATCAAGTTTGGTAAAATACTGAGCACCACTAAATAGATCCAAAAGGTCATCAATGATAGGAATGGGAAATTTGTCTTTGATTGTGAGTTTTTTGAGGGTATGGAAATCAGGACACATGCACCAAGTACCTTATTTATTGAGTACCATGACTACTGAAGAAGAATAGGGGATGGTACTGGGGAAAATGAACGACTTCTAGAAATTCTTGAACAATATTCTCAATTTCATTCTTCTGGGTGAAGGGATGATGATAAGGGAAAACGTTTGGGGGAAGACTGCCTAGAACTAGAGGAATGGAATGATCATGGACACCATGAGAAGGAGGAAGTACCTGGGGGGTTTGAAACATATCTTTGTGTTGGGATAGGATATATTGGAGGTCGGGATTAACAAAGGGTGTTTCAACCACCAGAATGGGACGAAGTTGGGAAATAATTCTAGAATAAAATTTTCTCAGAGTATTTTCCATTCGATGGGAACTGATGGTCTATGGTGAACCTGCAATGATGCATTGGAATTGTTTTTTTTTTCCCTCCTATTGGAATTGCATGGTTAATTTTTGGAAATCCACAGTAATAGGGTCGAGAGTGCGTAACCAGTCATCACCAAGTACAATGTCACAATTTCCCATGTCAATAACAAACATATGATATTTCAGGTGGTATTGACCAATTTGTAGGTGCACATTTTCACAATTCCCTCCACATTTCATGGAACCCCCATTGGAAATCATGATTTGGAAATTATTAACTGGGAAAACATATAAATTGACTTCTTGAGAAACATGGTAATGAATAAAATTATGGGTTCTACCACTGTCAACATGAATGATGAATTTCTGGTGCTTAATGTAGCCATTTGACTTGAGGGTTTGGGGAGTAGAGAAACTAGTGAGTGCATTCAGGGAAATCCGTGGTTCAACTTATGATTGATTAGAGGGTAGATTAATATCAATTGCTGGGGGTAGATCAGGTATAGGGGAAGCATCTTCCTCTTCTTTAGAAGCATCCTCAGACATAGCCATGAAAATCTTATGTTCCGTACACTTTTTGCCCATAAAATACTTGTCGTCAAATTATAACAAACACCCTTAAGTTGGCATTCAACCATTTCAACCCGAGTCAATTTTTGGATCTTAAGGGGAGTAGTAGGAGGGGAGGGAAGGGTGGGTTTAGGGTGAGGAATAAAGGGTGTTTTTCTAGTTTGGGATGAGACTAATTGTTTTGATTCCTTGGACCATTTAGTATATTACAACCAAGTCTAGGGGTGATCCATGAGGACATGGGCACATATTTTATCCTTGAGGCCACAGATAAAGAATTGCCTAAAAAAAACATATGTCATGCCCTCCATTTTGGAGGCCAATTGCTCAAAAGTAGCTATAAACTCTTCCACTGGGATAATTTGTTTCAACTTGGTCAAATGGTCTAAATGATGGATGTCAGTGTCAAAGTGGTCACAAATCTATGCCACAAATTTTGTCCAAGCCACATACCCTTGGAATGAATTTTTACGCCATTGCCAACGTTTAGGATCCAAATGGATAACACCATAATGGCGTTTGGCCAACTCATAGGTAATGTCGTGCAAAGAGAAGTAGTGTTCCATTTGTGTGACCCAACTTGTGGGATCTGAGCCATCAAATTTGTTCACATCAAATCTAGGAAGACGTAGATCACACTGAAATTGATTCAAATGAAAAGTCTGGGAATTGGAGGAAGTATCACCTTTGGGGTGCAAAGGTTGGTCATATGAGGGAAGACCTCTAGGAATATTCAATTTGGCGAAGAGATGGACAACAAAGGATTCAAGTTGGATTTCAAGCTGGAATTACATGTGGGAAGAGAGGTCCTTCATCATGTCCTATTTTATTCTTCCATTATGGTGTCTATGGTGGAATGCATGGAGGAATTGATGGTGGAAATATTGGCATTGATTTGCCACAATTCCTTCTAGGTCAGGGAGAGATTAGATGACAAGGAACTGAAGTGTGATTCAATATCTTGGTTGTCGGTGTGGTCCATGGTGAAAGGGGGACACAGGAAGGGGGTGGATGGATCTTCATAGAAAATGGGTTATGGGTGAAGGGTATCACAATGATCAGGGAGAAAATGGGAATCCAATGTGATAAGTCCCAAATAAGGGTGATGCGAAGGGGGGTTAGGACCATAGGGAAAAAATGCTGAAAAATGATAGGTATCATGATGATCAGGACAAAAAGAGGAATCCAATGGGATAGATCTCAAATAAGGGTGCGAGAAGGCCCCAAAATTTTATCTTTTTAACTCCTGCAGAGTTATACTCCAATCTGAATAATATTACAGCGTCAAAATTCCCAAATTCTTAACAGAAAAAAATGTGTAGTAATTTCACAACCAAAATGTAGGAGGCAAGGTTGCATGATAAGAAAAATTGTTTGTTCCTTTGTTGTTCTATTTCCATCCCAAGGGTTAGGGTTTTCGATTTTTCTACATAAAAGGATTTTACTTGTAATATATCTCTCTAATATGCATGCGGGGTCAAACAATAGTACTCAACCAAATATTTTAGGGCACCAACAAAGGAGGCTAGAATGTACCCTTAGTCGTACTAACCAATTACCTAGGTACTAGAGAGTATCTTCCCGAGTGCTATTCTTGGTGGCACTATATGTTATAAAAACAGGATCGTGGAGAAATAAAATAAATCAAATGCAGAAATAAAACACAAAAGATACACAATACAATAGAGACACAGATATACATGGTTCACCCAGTGTGGGCTACGTCCACCAAAGAAATTTTCAGGTCCTTCCTTTATTATTATCCAACAAATTAAGGGATAAAACCTACAACACATCCACTGTAATTTCCTCTTATTTCTCTCACAACCTCCTCACTTAGAATACAATATTCAAAATGATACATAGCCACAATAAATTTCCCTTATAAATGAGGGTTTCCTTCTAGGGAAAAAACCCTAAAATAACTTCTACCATCATATCTGCGACCTTATAATGAATGGTCCATAGTTACTATGAAATTAAAATATACATTTACAAGGAAAATTTTCCTTCGGGGGATTCGCCTCAGAATCCCCATTAGCGAACATTGTCCCCCGTCGGGGGCCCGCTTTCCCCCAGACCCTACAGGGGGGGTAACCCCCCCTTGCACTCCCCCGTGTGGAGGAGTGTATATTTTTTCGGGGTGTAAAGTCTTCATGGGGTATAAGCACGAATAAAAACAAAGAACTCTGAATTAGGAAGATAATCAGGCTAAAAAACCAACACTATAGAAATCAGGCGACCGATTAGTTGATCTATGGCTGGTTTCAGGATATCTTGGGGGGCTCCTGATATACTAGAGGTAATTGGAAGAGAGATTTTGTATACAAGTCTTTTCTAATGTGCTACCACTCGAAGGGGTACCAACAGGGGTTACAAGGGTTTAAACAATGTGAGATTAAAAACCTCTTGTATTCCTTTCATGTATGCTTTCCTGACCATGAATTTATGCACTAAAGGACAAATCACTATAGTTTAAAGATGTCAAAACATGTCTCTACCCTGAAAAAAAATTAATGCACAATTCCTTCCAAGGAAAGTGATTTGATACCACTTGTAATGCACTTGGTTATGTTATATTGAGAAGCAACATGAATATCATATAAATTATCAATGGAACAACAAAATATAGAGAATAATGTTGGCATGTTTTACAGGCAGCGTATGCTTGTCATTGATGGAAAGTACAACAATGATGATGGCTTGAGTACAGGAAGAATGTAACAGATGGGCACCAGAAGTATTTTGGGAAGACGCTACAAAGCAACCTCGATAAGATCAGAAGAGATAGTGCAGAGGATGGTTGGCATGCTTTACATGCAGTATGTGCTTGTCATTGATGGCAAGATCAGTGTATGCAACGAAGGCAAAATAGGGAAAAAGTAAGCTCAGGAGGAATTAGCGTAGAGTCAAACGCAATGCCTAAGCTCGGGAGGAGAAGTGTCAGTGATCGTTGGATCCCATTTAAATTCCCGAAAGAAGGAGGACCGTCAGATCTGATTGTAGACAAGAATAACACACAAAAGAGGAGGACAGATCTCAGGCATCAGATTTGAGCATAAGTTTTGACCATCATTAGATCAGGAAGAACCTGCACGTTCTTTAAAGTTCAAGATCGAAGCGGTGGTCCAACTCCATTTCAGAGTTTTGGCTATCGGGATTTCGGATATCGGGAGATGGAAATGTCAAGGTTCTTTACAATAGGAGTTCCGAAATCGCGATATGTGAAATCATGAAATAATCCTAACCGTCGGATCAAGGACTGATCTGAACCATTGATCAGGCACAGTGAAGGCTCATGGAGTTGCAAATTCTTGATAAAATCTTGACCGTTGATCCAAGAGGGACGCGTGGTAGAAGATCAGAGCATGTCAAAGACTCCATTTCGGGGTTTCGCGAATCGTGAATTGGAGAGGCAAGAAACAATACCACAGGAATACCAAAATCACGAAATGATCTGAGCTGGCAGACCAAGGTTTGATGTGAATCATTTATCCAACCCCATTTCAGGGTTTCAGATACCGAAATTTTGAGTGTCGAAACACTTTGCAACAAGAATGCCAAAATAATGATAAGATCTGAGCTGTTGAATCAAGATCAGATCTAGAGCGTCAAATCATAGGACAAGTGTTAAGGTCCTAACCCGCACATAGCTAGATCAATGTATTCGGATGTAATAAAGGTCAATATTAATAAGGCCTTTCAATAAAATAGAATAAGGCGGATGTAAGAAGACCTAATAGAAGCTTCCTCTTCTAGAAGGATCTTCCTCTAGATTCTTCTCTTAATAGACATATTTAGTATAAATAAGGGTTGAGGGTATGAGCACCCTAGCTTGGAGATTATTGTAACAGAGCGTTGCTTGATTGGAGGTTTCCCCCTCGAAGAGGCCTGTGAACATTGATTTCTGAATCAAAGTGATTTCTCTATTGCTGTTTCGTATATCATTTCTATGTATTGTGAAGATTATGATGGATATTTTACTGTTATTCTGCCATTTCTAGAATTTTATTTCTGTTCTGCATATTTTATATATTTGGTATCTTGCAAGTGGTATCAGAGCACTTTCCTTGGTAGAAATTGTGGGTATTTTTTTTCTAGGGTAGAGACGTATTACAGCGTCTTTAAGACATAGAGATCTGTCGTTACGTGCATAAACCCACGGTTGAGGGATTCATACATGTAGGAAATACAAGTGGTTCTTAAGCACACATTTGTTGGCCACCCTTGTAACCCCTGTTGGTACCCCTTCGAGTGGTAGCGCATCAGACAACACCTGTGTATGGATCAAACTAGATTTCCTGAAGCCCTCTTTAGATAAACCTATCAGCCGCCGGACTGCTATAGTGTCACTGAGAACAACACTCAGGAAGATACTCTCTATTACCTAGGTAGTCGGGTAGTACGGCTAAGGGTACGGTCCATCCTCCTTAGTTAGTGCCCTGAGATATTTGGCCGAGTACTATTGTTGGACCCCACACATATATCAGAGAGATATAGCACAAGGCAAACCCTTGTCTGTAGAACCCTTGAATACATAACCCTTGGGGAACATAAACAGAAACATAAACAAATTAAACCGACGAGATCTATTGACACGCATCTGTGTTCGGGTTGCTAAGTAAATACTCTATGGTTCAAAATTTGGGGATTTCAGCACTGCAACATTCTTCAGATTCATCTCTTCTCCCTTATCACATTCATCCATATCATTTTTCTGCAAAAATTTCTGACCCCGCTCGCTCCCTTTTCAGTTCACCCATCCTCATGGCCCATACCCATAGCCAAGAACTAGAGTCTCTCTTCAACACCTTGCAATCTGGTTTCCTCAAGACCCAATAAGAAGTGCAACAAATCAGTGCTACTATTGCCTCCCATGATGCCTCCATAAATGCCTCCGTAAATGTAGCCGTGCAGTGTGCAATGGCGGAAGTCAAACACGAACTGACCACCCAGCTTGAATCTGTCTTTTCATCACTCTGCACCAAACTCAAGATCCCTACCGATGACTCTTTTCCCGATGCACATAAAAAGACTGAAGGTGAAACTTCTTCCCATTCCTTTCAACCCCATCACTTTCAAAGGGA
>JZKD02S0304138.1:44529-55384 GCA_000966675.3 Picea glauca | reverse complement strand
TTTATGTGGACCATCAAGATAGGAAGGCACAGGGAAAGAAAACTACTTCATGCTGATTATCGATGATTACTCCAGACTTACTTGGGTTGCCTTTCTCAAAGAAAAAGCTGAAGCACTTGAGAAGTTTAAAATATTTAAGGCTTTAACTGAGACTCAAACAGAGAAGAGGTTAAAGGCAGTAAGATCAGATTGGGGAGGAGAGTTTATGTCAAGAGACTTCAAGGAATTCTGTGATGAGCATGGGATCAAGAGAGAATACACAATCCCAAGAACTCCACAACAAAATGGAGTATTTGAGAGGCAAAATAGAACTGTGCAGAAAATGGCCAAGTCAATGATGAATGAGAAGAACATTGGTCAAACCTACTAGGTAGAAGAAATACACACAACAATCCATGTTCTTAACAAATCCCACCTCAGACCACAAAGTGACAGGACACCTTATGAACTGTGGTTTGGAAGACCTGCTTCAATCAAACACTTCAAATTCTTTGGGAGTAAATGATACATAAAGAATAATGATGAAAACCTTGGCAAATACGATGACAGGGCTGATGAAGGTATATTCTTGGGGTATGCTACAAACAATAAAGGATACAGATGCTATAATAAGAGGCTTCATAAAATGGTTGATTGTATTGATGTAAAAGTTGATGAAGGAATCCCATCAAGAGAGATGTACATAAATGAGTCTTCTACAGAAGACACAACTGAAGTTGAAGATAAACAGGTCCAAGAATCAGAAAATGAAGACTCTGAATCAGATGAAGACTCAGACACTCAGACAGACTCAAATCAACAGTCAACTTCAAATTCCTCCTCCAGAGTCATTCAAAAGAATCATCCTGCAAGTAAGATAATTGGAGAAAAATACAAAGGTGTACAAACTAGGAGAAAGCTAATTGAAACCACCGAACATCTCATATAGCTTTCATATCCATGCTAGAACCCAAGAATTTCAATGAAGCCAACAAAAATGATCACTGGATTAAAGCAATGAATGATGAACTTGATCAGATTGAGAAAAACAATACGTGGGAGATGGTTCAAAGACCTGAAGGTAAAAATGTCATTGGCTCCAAATGGATCTTTAAGAATAAGTTGAATGAGCAAGGACACGTTATCAATTACAAAGCAGGGTTAGTCTGTAAAGGCCATGCTCAGATAGAAGGACTGGATTTTGATGAAACATTTGCGCCCGTAGCAAGATTAGAAGCTATCAAAATGTTTCTTGCCTATGCTTGTCATAAAAGGTTTAAAGTCTATCAGATGGATGTCAAGTAAGCCTTTCTAAATGGAGATTTAAGTGAAGAACTCTATATGGAACAACCAGAGGGTTTCAAACTGTCTGATAACCCTGACTTAGTATGCAAGTTGAAGAAAGATTTATATGGTTTAAAATAATCCCCTCAAGCTTGGTATCACAGACTGGATACGTATCTCAAAGACAAAGGGTTCAAGAGAGGAACAACTGACAACAATCTGTATATTAAAACATAGGATAATAATTTTCTCATCGTATTGGTGTATGTAGATGACATCATCTTTGTATGTAATAAGGATTCATTGGTACAATGGTTTGCTTCTGCCATGGAGTCTGAATTTGAAATGTCTATGATAGGAGAACTGTCACTTTTTCTTGGTCTGCAAATTACTCAGAGGTCCGAAGGGATGTTCATTTCTCAAGAAAAATATCTAAGAGAAATGATGAAAAGGTTTCATATGGAAGATTCTAAACTTGTGGGTACACCTATGGTAACTGGATTTAAATTAAGCGAGGATGATGATTCACGTGATGTTGATCAAAGATCATATCGATCAATGATAGGCAGCCTATTGTACATCATAGCATCTCGCCCAGACATAATGCATGCTGTAGGAATGGTAGGAAGATATCAGGCTGCACCTAAACAGAGTCATTTGCAAGCTGTCAAAAGGATATTCAGGTATTTAAAAGAAACAATGACTTATGGTTTGTGGTATCCCAGAAATCAGAATTTTCAGTTAACTACTTACTCAGATGAAGATTGGGCAAACTGTGCCGATGAGAGAAAAAGCACCAGTGGAGGAGCATTCTTCCTGGGTGATTCTTTAGTAGCATGGCTTAGTAAAAAGAAAGGCTCCATTTCTTTATCAACCATAGAGGCAAAGTACATTGCTGTTGCTACCTATTGCACTCAGGTATTATGGATGATTCAGACACTTGCAGACTTGGAGGTAAAATACACTGCACCGATCCCAATTCATTGTGATAACACTAGTGCTATCAGTGTGTCTATAAATCCTGTCTTCCACTCCAAGACCAAACATATTCCCATAAAATATCATTTTCTGAGAGAGCAGGTCATGAATCAGATTGTTTAGGTCCATTACATTCCCACTACAGAACAAATTGCAGACATCTTTACTAAACCCCTAGCCAAGACACCTTTTGAATATCTTAGACATAAGATGGGTGTCATTTCGTCTCACACCTAAAAGACTCCATCTTGTTAGGGGGAGTTTTGTATTGTTTGAATATCTAATGCCTCCTAAAATTACTGCAACAACTCAGGGGGAGCATGTCTCTTCTTTGACATTAATGTCAAAGGGGGAGAAAAGAATCTGGGTGCCTTTGTTGCCATCAATGCCAAAGGGGGAGATTGTTGGCATGTTTTACAGGCAGTGTATGCCTGTCATTGATGGCAAGTACAACATTGATGATGGCTTGAGTACAGGAAGAATGTAACAGATGGGCACCAGAAGTATTTTGGGAAGACGCCGCAGAGAAACCTCGATAAGATCAGAAGAGATAGTGCAGAGGATGGTTGGCATGATTTACATGCAATATGTGCTTGTCATTAATGACAAGATTAGAGTATGCAGTGAAGGAAAAAAAAGGAAAAAGTAAGCTCATGAGGAATTAGCGTAGAGTCGAATGCAATGCCTAAGCTCGGGAGGAGAAGCATCAGTGATCATTGGATCCCATTTAAATTCCTGAAAGAAGGAGGACTATTAATTTGATTGTAGACAAGAAGAACAAACATAAGAGGAGGACAGATCTCAGGTGTCAGATCTGAGCATAAGTTTCGACCATCGTTGGATCAAGAAGAACCTGCATGTTCTTTAAAGTGCAAGATCGAAGTGGTGGTCCAACTCCATTTCATAGTTTTGGCTATCGGGATTTCGGATATCGGGAGATGGAAATGTCAAGGTTCTTTACAACAGGAGTCTCGAAATTGCGATATGCGAAATCGTGAAATAATCCTAATCGTCGGATCGAGGACTGATCTTAACCATTTATCAGGCACAACGAAGGCTTGTGGAGTTGTGAAGTCTCGATAAAATCTTGACCGTTGATCCAAGAGGGACGTGTGGCAGAGGATTAGAGCATGTTAAAGACTCCATTTCGGGGTTTCGCGAATCGTGACTTGGAGAGGCAAGAAACAATACCACAGGAATGACGAAATCGTGAAATGCAAAATGATATGAGCTGTCAGACCAAGGTTTTATGTGAATCGTTGATCCAACCCCACTTTGGGGTTTCAAATACCGGAAGTTGGAGTGTTGAAACACTTTGCAACAAGAATGCCGAAATCGCGATATGATCTGAGCCATTGAATCAAGATCAGACATGGACCATCGAATCATAGGACAAGTGGAAAGTGATTGGAATTTTTCTGACTTTCAGTTAACGGAGCATGGTGTGGAAACTCATGAGATGTGAGAGCACGATAAGATCTGGACCGTCGGATCTATGGAGATTTCAACCATCGATCAGACTCGATGAAGTTTATAAACTTGCGAAATATGAAGCGCCTTTTGGCACAACCTATGGTCACCACCGATGGTCACGAGAAGGGAAGGAGTCAGTTTAGATAAACTCCATTTTGGAGTTTTGGGGATCAGGACATGGAGTGTAATGAAATATTTACCACGGGGATCCCGAAATGCCGAAGTGAAAAATGGCGAAGTAAACACAAGTTTCTATGAATTCAATCCAACGGTGTAGGTGAAGTTGAACAAGATCGCAGGGCTACTTTTTGCGATTCTCAGTGTAACAGCTAAAACAAATGATGATCTCTGCCAGAGGACCCGAAGAGGACTAAGTGTGATCACTAAAGAAGATGAAGAGTCTCAAGGCATCTTCCAGTGGATTGAGGATTATTGATACAGGAGATTGACAGATGGATGAGGGTTGAAGTTTGTAATTGAAACATAAAGTATAAGCTCAACTATGCCAGAGAAGATGTAGAGTCTCAACTACCAGACAAACTAAGGAATCTCATAACAACACCCAGTGATGATGGATGCATGGGTGAAACCACCAGAGAAGCTGAAGAGTTACCATGATGATCAGACAAAGGACTCATAATGAGAAGAATATGCAGAATAGAGAGAGAACGTGGCACACAAGAGATTGGATAGCTGTGGAAGAATGAAGTAAAGAAAACTCTCCAATGTTGAGGAGATTGGAGCAGAGTGAGCATGCAGAGGCATGGTGAATATTGCATGCACAAAGAGCACATAGACTATAAGAATGTGGAACAAAGAAGAGATAAAGGTGGTCGCTGTGCAAGAGAATTCAGGTGTGTGCAAGGAGGCAAAGCGCAGGAGCATAAATTCACAGTAGAGGAATGGTGCATTGAAGGGATATGGCACAGAGAGAATAAAAGGCAGAAGAACATAAAGTGCAAGGGGTGTACAAAAGACAGTGATGTAGATAGGGCAAAGAAGTGTAACATAACAATGATAAGGCTGGTAAGCCATTGAATAACTTTATATCGCTGTAATAAGTTTTAGTAACAAGGAATTTATATTTTAGGGTGGTTGGGAGGTGCTAGGGAGGACTGGTGTCCTCAGACGTTCAAGTGGGTGCTTGAACACATGGAGTTGGTGCTTCCTTCTAGTTGGTGCTAGAGAAACCAGGGAGTTGGTGCTTCCTTCTAGTTGGTGCTAGAGAAACTAGGGAGTTGGTGCTTCCTTCTAGTTGGTGCTAGAGAAACCAGAGAGTTGGTTCTTCCTTTTAGTGGGTGCTAGAGAAAATAGAGAGTTGGTTCTCTTAGCAAGTTGCATCTTTCAAAACTGAGGTTGCAGCCTCATTATGAGTTGGTGCTCATATGTATGATAATGTAAATAATGTAAATATTACTTATCATATAATGAAAAAGAGGTTTTTACCCTTTATGGGTTTCCTTAGGAAATATCCGTCTCTGTGTATCTCATGTGTGTGACTGCTGTTGAATATGCTATTGCTTACTTCCCTGCACTATTGTGAATGTCATTAAGTGTTTCAGCAAAAAGTTTAAAATAAGTATAATTGTTTAAGCACGGTAACAACTGATTCACCCCCCCCTCTCTTAGTTGTCCAACAAATAAGACACCAAAATGATACCTTTATTGAAATGGGAGAAATATTCACTTGCCTCTTCGACGTGGCAACCTTCGATATAACAATTCTCTATTACAATAATTCTCAAGAAAACTACTTCTCATTCTCTCGACTCCTATTTATACTAAATCTATCTACCAAAAGAATAATCTAGAGGAATATCTTTCTAGAAGTGAAAGATTCTATTAGGTATTCTTACATTTGATTTGTTCACCATATTAACTAAGACTTATTTATTAATATCGGCCTTTACTACATGGAAAATATATAATTCTACCTACATGAGGGGTTATAGAGGTTAGGTCCCTAACAAATGGAGGGAAGGAAATAAAAAAGATACAATTGGTGACTTCCTAGGTACGCGATTCAAATCCAATATTATCACTCAGAGAAGGTGAACATAATGGTTCATATCACATATAGGCATGGGTTGGATAGTAAAGAAGAAAATGGATTTATATTGAAGGAGTATCACTTCTACATAAGAGATGATCGGTTCCATGACTTAGCCTACATACAACATTTACTTTAGTTGTTTTACAATCAAATTAAGGAGAAGAACAATACATATGGATCGACATAGGATTTGGTTATATGGTTACATAGGCCAGTTCAAAATTTCTCGTGTATTTCAATGGTTGTGTATGTTGCACAAAAAACTCAAGGTACCACACATTTGGAACTATTTTGAGTCTGGGAATGGGAAATGGGAGCATGATGGAGCAAGAAAATTCATCAAAAGAGTGTTACAAAGGCGATAAATGAAGTTCACAACTAATTACCTCATTCGATATGCAAAATCCATTATTGAATGGTGTTCTTCAATAATGGGAGAGGTAACAAGAACCCATCAAGACCAATCATACAGAAAAGGACATGTACATAGATATTTTTGGGAGGTGGTTGATGTAGATCGATCATAGTGGTATGAATGCAAAACAAATCCATGGTTCTCATGGATTCCATTAAGTTCAAACATTAGACAATGCCATAGTTGAAATATGGATGAGAAAATTCTCTTTCTTTTGTGGTCCATGTAGTAGTAATGAGATGGATGATTGTGAATCCATAGATTGAGTTAATAGATGGGATCATGTATATTCAATCACCATTGGTCAAATTATAACTATGGAATTATCCCAGTTGGAGGAGGATGAATCAAATATTTCAACAGATTATGGTCACATCTCAAATCTCATACTGTCAGGGTCGATGAAACCTTCTATTATTTTTTTAATAACTAACATCAATGTTTTATGCTTTGGTCATTTAATGGACTCACGTGTTGGCACTCCATTTTTTGCAAGGAACATATGCATAGTGGTTTCCCCAAGAGGTCATGAATGGCGCACTGATTATTTGCTGGCACGTTGCTTATAGGGAAAGATGACCCTCATGCAATCAATAACATAATCTGAAGGAATTGAATTTCTGATTGGGTCCATGGTTATTAAAGGAGAATATCTGACATAGGATGAAAGAAGACGAAAGAAAGGTTGTTATGTATTTCAATATTATAGACCAGGTGAAGTTGTATACCACTTTATGAACTTGGTTGTTGGTAAAAACCTCCAACTACAAAAACTCCAAGTAATAACTCGTCAAAGGTACAATACTTATTGCCTTACTTTGAGCATGAGAGTTAATGGAGACCATAAGTATTATAAGTGATCTTGATGGTATACTTGAATGACCATAGGTATGTAAAAGAAATAATTCAAAACAATTTCATATTTATGAATGATTGAAATTTTGGCTTCATTTTATGGTTGTTATGCCTTTCCATGCCATGCCATGCCATGTCATGCCTTTCCTTGCCATGCCATGCCTCACATTTCCTTGCCTTTCCATGCCATTCTTTGCATTTCCTTGCTTTGCCTTGTCAAGCCATGCCATGCCTTGCCTTTCCATGCCATGCCTTTCCTTTCCATACCACGCCTTGACTTTCCTTCCCTTACCTTTCCATACCTAGACCTTGATCTATACCTAGACCNTTTCCATGTCATGGCTTACCTTGCCTTTCCATGCCATTCCTTTTCTTTCCATGCCATGACATGCCTTTCTATGTCATACCATGGCATGCCTTGCCTTGTCATGCCATGCCTTTCCATTCATTTAATTTCCTTGTCATGCCTTTCCTTTCATTTCCATGCATTGGATTTCCATGCCACACCTTGCCTTTCCATGCTATATTGTGCCTTTTCCTTTCCATGCCATGTCATGCCATGCCTTGCCTTTCCATGCCATGCCTTTCCTTTCCATTCATTTCCTTACTATTCGATGAAATGCCATTCCATGCCATGCCTTACCTCTCCTTGCCATGCCATGCCTTCCCATGTCATGCCTTGCCATGCCATGCCATGTTTATCCTTACAAGGTGTTAAATTGTCAAACATATGTAATAATCACTGAGCAAAACAGTAGTCCCAATGCTCCTCCAATAAACTCTTTTTCATGCAATTGAATGATGAAACAGGGGACCCACTAGCTAAAATTGGTGTTGAAGATCCAATGCAACTGATGGTTCATCCATCTGATTCTTGATTAGATTTTTATCATGAGCTTCAACTTGCCTCCTCAAGCCATTCAGGTACATGTTGGAAATTTGGTTCGAGGGCATAAAATCAAAATCGAGTACAATAATGGAGTTTCGTAAGCTCTCACATGTATATTTGGCCAAGGCCCACATGACCATGCTACCCACAATTTCTTGACACAATGTTCTTGAAAATCAACCTCTTGTTGAAGAATTGCATTGTGCGTCATTGAGCAAAACCCTAGTCCTGATGATCCTCCAACAAACTCTTTTTTGGGAAACAAAACGATAGCAGAGGGACTCCACTAGTTGAAACCTAGTGCCCCAGATACAATGTAGCCAATGGTTCATCCATCTGAGTCCCAGTTAGATTTTTATCATGAGTTGCAACTCACCTCCTCAAGCCATTCAGGGACATGTTGGCAATTTGGTCTATGGACGCAAAATACAAACCAACAACATAATGAAGTTCCATAAGTTCCTAAATGTTTTTTTGGCCAAGGCCCATGTGATCACACTACCCAAAATCACCCAACATAGTGTTCTTGAAAATCGACCTCTTGTTCAAGAATTTCACTATGCCTCACAGAGAAAAACCCTAGTCCCAATGATCCTCCAACAAATGATTTTCTAGGAAATTGAGCGACAACAGAGGGGCCCCACTAGTTGAAACCCAGTTCCCTAGATCCAATGCAACCGACGGTTCATCCATTTGAGTCCTAGTTAGAGTTTTATCATGAGTTTCAACTCGCCTCGTCAATCCATTCAGGGACATGTTGGAAATTTTGCCCGGGGACATAAAATCCAAACTGAGTAGAATAATGGATTTTTATAAGCTCCAACAAATTGTTTTGTCCAAGACTCATGAAAATAAACTACCCACAATTTTCTGGCACAATGTTCTTGAAAATATACCTCTTTCTCAATAATTTCACTATGCCTCATTGATGAAAACCCTAGTCCTAATGATCCTCCAACGAATGATTTTCCAGGAAACAAAATTAAAGTGGAGGGACCCCACTAGCTTAAACTTAGTGCCTAAATCCAATGAAATCGAGAGTTCTTCCATCCGAGTCTTAGTTAGAGTTTTATCGCAAGCTTCAACTCGCCTCCTTAAGTCATTCAGTGACATGTTGGAATTTTGGTTCAGGGGCGTAAAATCCAAAATGAGTAGCATAACAAAATTTCGTAAGCTCCCACATGTCTATTTTGAAAATGCCCACACAACCATTCTATCCACAATCACCCATCACAGTGTTATTAAAAATCAACCTCTTGTTCAGGAATTGCATTATGTGTCATTGATAAAAACCCTAGTCTCGATGATCCTCTAACAAATGATTTTACGGGAAGTGGAATGAAAATGGAAGGTCCCCACTAGCTAAAACCAGGTGCCTCATATCTAATGCAACTGACGGTTCGTCCATCTGAGTCCCGATTAGAATTTTATCACGAGTTGCAACTCACCTCCTCAAGCCATTTAGGGAGATATTGGAAATTTGGTCCCTGGGTGTAAAATCCAAAATGAGAAGGATAACGGATTTTTGTAAGCTCCCACATTTATTTTTGGCCAAGTGCCAGATGACCACACTACCCACAATATCCTAACACCATGTTCTTGAAAATCGACCTCTGGTTCAAGAATTTCATTATGTCTCATTGAGAAAAACACTAGTCTCGATGATCCTCCAAAAAATGATTTTCTGGGAAACACAACAATAGTGGAGGGGACCCAATAGCTAAAACCCAGTTCCCCAGATCCAATGAAACTGACGGTTCATCCATCCAAATCACAGTTAGATTTTTATCGCGAGTTGTGACTCACCTCCTCAAATAATTCAGGGACATCTTGACAATTTGGTCCGGGGGCATAAAATCAAAATCGAGTATCATAACAAAGTTCTGTAATCTCTCGCATGTCTATTTGGCCAAGTCCCACATAATCATGCTACCCACAATCTCTTGGCACAATATTCTTGAAAATCTACCTCTTGTTCAAGAATTACACTATGTTTCATTGAGAAAAACCCTAGTCTCGGTGATCCTCCAACAAACGTTTTTCCAAGAAACAAAATGACAACACATGGGACCCACCAGATGAAACATGGTTCCTCAAATACAATTCAATAGACAATTCATCCATACAATACCCATATAGAGTTTAATGGCGATTTGAAACTCGCCTCTTAAATCCATTCAGGGACATGTTGGCAATAGTTCTAGACCTAAACCATGACCATGACATAGACCTAGAACTATATCTAAACCATGATCTATACCTAGAACTAGACCAAGACCTATATCTACACCATTACCGTGACCTATACCATGACATAAACCATGACCTAGACCATGGAAAGACAAGGCATGACAAGGCAAGGCAAGGAAAGGTCTAGGTCTAGGTCTAGGTATACATGTTATATCTTGTTATAAAGGTTATTGAGTTGAAAGATTAGTTTTTATTTCTTTGATTTCAAATAAGGCCTTGAAGTTATTGTTCGTGCTTGAATCGTCGCCTGGTGAGCAAGAATGGGAGCACTAGCATGCCCTGTTGGGCTCAGCAGGGCAGAACAGGTTTGCTGTGAATCAAAATGGGTTAACATACAATAGAAAACCAAACGAAATAAAATCTACCTAAGAACTGCAAAGCAAATAACATTACAACCATAAACAAAACTTCAAACGTGATACAAAGGAGTTCCAAATGGTTTTAAGACATGATCTATTAACAAAAAACCAAAGCACACGCTGTAGAAAGGGACAATGGTTCCTCTTCCCTCCAGCGGAAGGTCCTTCAGGAATCCTCAACTGAATGCTTTCCTTACACAAATGGACAAGACAGAAATGGATGGTGAGAGAACTCGGTATTACACAGCTGATGAACTGGTGGTCCAAGACTAGGCTTAGAAGCATCTGTGCAGCGTAACTCTACTCTGAATTCCCTGCTG
>JZKD02S0304138.1:21241-44519 GCA_000966675.3 Picea glauca | reverse complement strand
TCACAAAACTAGTTCCCGGTGTAGACACAGGCTAGTTTAGGGTTCGCTTAAGCCATAAATTCGCCGTCTTTGCAGGACCGACCCTGATTTGCATGTCAAATCGTCTCGGGCGAAGTTCAATTGGCGGTCGGGAAGCCGACTTAAGCATTTAATGTGCCGTATTAGCAGATGCGCGGCTTTTCATGTGGACAGTCGCGCATCGTGCGCTTAAGCGCGCACAACACGTTCTTATCCCGCGCATATGCGCGCACCTTATGATGTGAAGTGTCTTTCAACTTTTATATGGTATTTGACCCTTCTGGAATGCTGTGAATAGTTCCATGAATGACTTCATTGCTGTTTTGCTGATGTAGAGTTCTTGTTGCTATGTGCAGATGATGTGGAGTTCTTGTCGCCATGTGCTGACGAAATTTCAGTGATAACAGTTATGTTTTATTTCATGCAATCAAAAATAAATTATGGATCAATAGTATAAAGAGACTACACCATAAGGATGAAACATAAACCTATACATCCCTCTTTATGTAAATCCTGTTATCGCTCTGTAAATTCCCAGAGGTTGTGAGGGAAGAAGAAATTTACCAGAGGTAAATTTATCCAACCACATCAAAACTGGAATCTAGCCCTACTAGCTTCAGAGAGGGATCTCTTTATATGATTTAGATTTGTTTTAACTTCTAGATATTAGGCTAGTTAAATGAAATAAGATTGAACGGTTTGTTGTTGTTTTTTGTTAAGTTGGATGAAATGATTTTACGCGTCCATTGGGCTATGGGGTCTGTATTATAAAGATAGAAATCTAAACAGAAACAAAAATATTCTTTTCAAAGGGAAAGATAATGCATTCGTTGGATTCTTTAGAAGTAAAGTGATGAATAGCGGAAAAGATGAGAAAATCAATTAAAGTAAAGAAGCATTTAAGAATTTCTTCACTGTAATATTAGAAAGATAAACACTAAGATCTTTCGAAGTCAGAAATAGGGTATACAAAGATAAATCCCGCAACATGCGCTAATTTAAAATATTAGACTGTAAAACAGTCTGACAACTGAGAAAGAAGAACATTTAACATAGAAAAGAAAACATCACCAATGAATAACACGTGAGAATCCTGTGAAACGTCCCTTTTGTATTACTAGAAGATCTCTTCATAAAAATTACAGTCTTTCGGGCTTACAGGGCATAAATATCAACCCTCAGTACTTCAAAGTTTTAAGTATTTATAATAAAAAATACATACGATCCTATCATTAAAGATCAAGATGTGGCAAATCTAAATTTAGCTAACTAACTTAACAAGATACAAAAATTTAGGAAACTGTTTGATGATGTGTTGAAACTTCATGCTGATTTCTGGGGTAGGTCATTCGTGATTCCTTTTCACGATCTCATCTGACTAGATAGATGACTAGGCTTGGACACCTCATCTTCTACTTGATCATATTGCAAATCTCTTCCCATCGAAGGTGACTGGGAACGATGACTTTGAGTAGTCTTCGCTATACTTCATCCATCTCTGTGTACTTGGAAAAAGTTGGCTTGACGATGAATATGTACCAGATCTCATGCTGTATGCTGGTGTCTGTCTGTAAAGCATCTAAGAACACCTTGCCTGTGAGACTGCCTTGTATTCCTGAGAATTTCTAGCTGTCTTTAGCCACAGTGGCTAGTTTCTTTTTATAATCGGCAAGTGTCATTAACTTGTCATTTATGACTCTTAAACCAGGAAGGCCTTTCTTCTGCAGAGCTTCAATTTTGCTGAAGAATATTTGCACTCCTATGTTCATGGTATGGACCTTTTCCTCCAGCTGTAGCATCAATCCGCTTTTGGTCAGGACCCTCTTAACCTCAAGGATGGTCTCTGTCCTATCTTCAATTTTCAACTCTTCTAGCTCCTCTCTGGTTTCTGAATTCAGGAATTTGATGATCTCAGTAGCTTCTGTGGGCATCTCTCCTAGTTCTCCCCTTATATTCTCAATAGTCTTCTTACTTCTTTGCACTAGTTCGTTTTTCTCGAACATGATTTGTATCATAGGCCATATTTCATTCATAGAATTGGTGATATCCATCCAGACACTTTCCTTGACCTCAACAAGTGTTTTGCCTGCCACTATTTGCTTTTGAAGTTGTTGTAATTCCTGTTTGATATTGTCTGACATTTGTTTCTCCTTGGAGTAGATGGATTGATAGGAGTATTTTGGTTTCTGAAGGTTCTCAACCTCCTTTCTGAGTCTACTGATCTATGTCTCTTGCAAATTCATCTCCTCCATGGATTTCGCCAGTTCTACTGTTTTCTCCAGAGCTTTCAGTGGAGTTGCTGAAGGAATTTTTGCCGTAGATACTGTGCTTACTCCTGTGAGTGGAACTACGCTCAGTGGAATGAATTCCATGGGCTTTGATTATTCCTTCTCTTTCACTAGCTATTCCAATTCAACTTCCATCTTCTTCAATTGTGCATTCTGTTCCATGATCAACTTGAGCATCTCATTCTTTTCCCCTTCTATCTCAACTATCTCCTTTGCTTGTGCATCTTCTGTTGGTGGAAGTTTCAACTGTTTCCTCAGAGATTCTATATCGACATTTTTCTTTTTAATCATCTCCTCGACTTCTTTCACATTCGAGGGATCATACCCGATCTTGAGGACCAGTTCTTCCAACGTCTTAATTCTATTATCTTTTGCAAAGGATGATATCTTTTCTAATTTTAGCTGTGTCTGGACATTGCTCAGGGATATTTGTAGCTTAGTGGCAGCAGTAGAAGCATTTTCCAGCGTGGAGAAAACCATTTCTCCACTTTGTCTGTGCAGAACCATTTGATCTGTAGGATGCACATCTTTGGTATGAAACTCGAATGTTTCCCTTTTGTAATCGGTGATTACTTTCGGGTCTGGCACCCGTGCTTGAAGAAATTCCATGTGCATTTTACCCTTCTCAGTGTTGAATGAAAACAACAATCTGTGTTGTGCAGTTGATGTTTTCTTACAGAACTGAGCATAAGTGATGTTGGTCAGCGTCTGATTTTTCTTTTTGATCATATCATATTTCTCAAAAACACTCAATTTCGGTCCTATTTTTCTCGACTGGTCGACTGGTGGAGTATCTGTGGACTTCTTGGGAAAAATGGTAGACATGATCTGTTTGCTTCTTGTGATAAGAAGCGACCGATCATTCATTGTGTTCGAGGTGGATTGGATTTCCTTTTCACCAGCCGTGTCAGGTGCATGACTGGTTTTTTTCCTTTTGGTGTGTAATTGGAAATCTTCAGCCTAGACTTCAGTGACAGAAGGTGAAACATCTTTCTTGGGTCTTTTCTCCTTGGGATCTTGTGGTGTAGTGGTCTGTGTGACGATGACCAAAGGGTCCTGTTGTTCTATCTCAACCAGAGTGTTGGGATCCCATTCTATTTGATTGGCGAACTTCTCTATCTATGGCTTGGGTTTATGAACATATGGGATATTCTTATTTTTAATCCTCATCTCAGAAATTATCCCACATGGATCGTAGTGCCATATGAAACCCACTTGAAACTTCATTTCTTTCAGCAATCTGTTTGCTTCCTCTCCGGTGCCTCGACTATTGCAGATGAAAGACCTAATCTATCCTTTAATTCTAAGTTGCTGCTTCTTTTTCAGAGACACCAAATGGATGTCATCTGAGTTGATCATTTTCCTTATGTACTCCAGGGAAAATATCATCATGGGTAGATACTTGGGCAACTTGTATGGAGCCAACTCGCATCCATAAACTCTGATCTCAGTTTGATTTTGGTAAAGATACCAATCACCAGTTTTAGCAAGATCTGAGAGGTGTAAGCTCCTCTGAATCTCTTCATTTATTCTTGGTTTAGGTCTGCCATTGAGCATGCTCACCACTAGATGGTAGAACTGCTCAATAAATTGTTTGAAGCTGAATTCTGTAGAGTTTTGTCTTAGCAGTGTAGTCCACGCTGTTACCGCTTGCGGCCTCCCATCCTTGTCCATCTTCTGCATCGAGAGGGAGAATTTGTTCACTTGAAAGAAAAGGAACATGTAAACTAGTATTGAAGAATACTGGAACATGCCTTTTGTGGCAAAATTTGAGAATTGCTCATGTATGCTGTCCACCAGGAAAGTGCTGTAATCGAACAAAGTGGTGGGTCTCTCATCTGTGGAGAAAATGGACAGAAAACCTAATATGGGTTCATCCACCCATTGATCCGAAAAATACCCAAGCAGAGCATAGAGCGATGAGATTACCTAGTTTCCCTTCATTGAGAACAGGGAGGAAGGATACAGGGGATTTGTAGTGGGGAGCTGAGCGGACTATGGGGGAAAAAGCTCGAAAATTTGAGCTCTTTGGGGAATGACAGTTTCTGGTATAGTTCTGTGATGATTTCGAGATTGAAAGGTGAGGCGGATTCGGCTCTGGGTATATACATCATCTGATCAATGGCCTCTGGTGTAATGAAAAATAGATTTTCCCTTACAAAGATACTATGGATCTCTAGTATAACGGTCGGGGGATCTAGAAAAACTTGTCAACTGTAGATCTGAACACCAACATCTGAGATGTTCATCGATGCACTATGTTTAAACTGTGAGCACTGAGTCATATGTTCTTCGAAAACTTAGGATAAGTGGATATTGTAAGTTTTCCCAAGCTTTTCCCTGTTTTTATCACCAAACCTTTAAACATGAAAGATATGGTTCAACATCGATCATCATGCTTGTTTTATTGAGATAAAGCAAACTACCCTATGTTCTAACTTGAAAACCTATGACATTTAGCCTAGATTAAACTGTTGGACTAAGAAATTACTCTATCCTCGGGTTATTTGACCAAGATTAGGCAGTTTGGTCAAATTTATTCACTAGCTAACCTAAATCACTTGGCTAAGATTAAACATTTTAGCCAAGATTATTCACTACTCCTATCAACATCGATTTAAAAGGACTTGACCATGCTTAAACTGTATGGACCAAATCATTATTATTGCATGGGGCTCTATTGAATTTCTTTTATGCCCTCTTTTATTTTTTTTCTTTCTTTTCTTTTTCTCAAATTATTTACAGAGTGGAAAATCATTTGACAAACAAAACACCAAAGTGATCACATTTCAGTCACCAGTTGATCCTATAAATTATAGGGTTATAACAATGGCTCCACCCGGGGATGGTACTCTCCTTGTGAAGTGCCAAGAATCCTGTTTCCTGATGTCTTGGAAAAATTTCTCTATAGTAGCCTTTGTTGTTTGATTTGTTTTATTTTTGAAAGTTTGAGGATAATGTTTAGTGGCTTAGGGCCTTCTCTGTGGGCTTCAACCATCTGATCAAAGTTATTCACTAAAAACTTGTAAGAAAAAAGAAATGTTTTGTACAATGGAAAGTTGTGACTGAAGGTCCCTACTGAGGAGGTGAATAGTGCTTAACATTCTTCCATTCACAGGTCCTCTTGGAAGATTGGTCCCATCAATGTCATTGAGAGGGAAGGCATTATTTCCTCTGAATGCATGAATTATGTAAGGTCCCTTCCATAGACTGTCGAATTTTCCATGCTTTCCCCTATCTTCATTTCGGGTGTCCCATCTCAGAACCAGGTCACCTAGCTCAAAGTTATCTTATTTGGTTATTTTATCAAAGATATTTTTAATGCTCTCCTGGACTACCTGAGTTTTGTTGTATACTTCTTCTCTGGACTGCTGCAAATGAATCACCTGGTTTATCCTTCTTTGGGAGTCGTTCGGTTCGGCTTGCATCTCTTGCAACAGTTTCATGAAAGGAACCCCTAAGGAGGCAGGAAAAACTACTTCAGTGCCATAGACCAACTGATATGGAGACATTCCAATTGCCCTCTTGGTGGTCAATTTGTTGGCCCACAGGGCGAACACCAGCTTGTCATGCCATGATTTTTTGTTGTCTTGCAATGTCTTCTTAATAATGTTCCCCAGGGTTTTATTGGACGACTTCGCCAGCCCATTACCCTGAGGGTAATAAGATGTGGAATGTCCCAAACTGATATGATACTGATTGCAAAATTTTATGAGCTTCTTGGACCGGAAAGAAGCTACATTTTCAGTTATAATCTTTCTTGGACACACAAAACGAGACAAGATATTATTTTATAGAAATTTAATAATGACAGAATCAGTAGCTTGCCTGCTTGGTACAACTTCAATCCATTTTGTGAAATAATCCATAGCAGTAAGAATCCACCTGTGCTGGCCTGAAGAGGGAGGATGCATTTCCTCGATGAAGTCTAATACCCATTGTTGTAAAGGAGATTCTACAGAGATTGGTTTCAAGGGAAAAGGAAGGAGCTTCTTTTTTCCCTCTAACACCTAACATTTATGACACGAAGTCACTTTTTGATGCACATCAACAAATAGTGTAGGCCAATAGAACCCAACTCTGAGAATTTTATTAGCTGTGGTCTTCCAACTCAGATGACCACCACAGTATCCTGCATGAAAATCCTGTAATACTTTGTCAGCTTCATCCTTTAACAGACAATTCAACAAAATACCACAAGGATCTTTCCAATATAGATTGCCTTCTAGAATGAAAAAAATTAATGCTTTCAATTTTAAAAACATAACTTTAGTTTTGGTTAGACTAGGGGGAGCTTTTGAGTTATGAAAAACAAATATTAGGTGTGCGTACCATGGAGAGTTTAGAAATACCTCTTTCATGTTTGGATTCACATACTCTCCCTGTTCGTCTACTGCAACTAAAAAATTAATATCAAGAGCATGGAAATTAGACTCAGCCATTAACTTTGCTAGACCTTGAACTTTAATCAATTTAGTAGGATTAATATCTATATCATACTCCAGAATGATAGCAATCCATTTTCCTCTTCTACCATCTGGATTGGCCTGAGTTAGAATGTCCTTTACTACTGCGTTCGAAACGTATGCAATGGTGTGGGAATGGAGAATATATACTCTAAAATCCTTTATGGCTTTTACCAGGGAAAAATCTTGTTTCTCCATTATTTTATAATTCAAAGCAACATCTCTTAAAGATTTACTGAAAAAGGATATGGGTTGTTCATACCCTTCGCTATTTTTCTATAGTAATACTATTGCAATGGTATGTTCCGAAGCGAAAGAAAAAAGGTAAAAATCTTTGGTGAAGTCAGGACTGATCAAGACTGGAGCCTGTGTGAGTGCATGTTTAACTTGTTCAAAAGACTACTTGGATTCATTGTCCCATTTTATTTTTGTGTCCTTTTTTAACTTGTTGGTGATGTTCCTGAGAAGCTCGTCTAGGTTAGGTATGAATCTTCTCAAAAAGTTTATTTTTCCAATGAAAGATTGTAACTCTTTGATATTACTTGCGTGTTCCAATTTCTGAATGGATTCTATCCTGCTGGGATATATCTTAATACCATCCTTAGAGATTATGTGTCACAACAGTTTACCTTCCTCTAATCTGAAAAGGCTTTTCTTAGGGTTCAGAGAAATCCCAAATTTCCTTCATTTCTCAAACACTCGTCTGAGATGTCATAAGCGCTCATCATCGGATTGGGAATAAATAGTTACTTCGTCGAGATAAATGACAATAAATCTACCAAGTTCTTCCACAAAAGTGATGTCCATCACTCTTTGGAAAGTGGCCCCAACGTTCATCAACTCAAAGGGCATTTTCACATACATGAAGGTACCCCAAGGTGTTGTGAAGGCTGTTTTCTCTTAGTCATCTGGATGAACGAGAACCTAGTTATAACCTAAGAAACCATCCAGTAAGGAGATTCGGATGGATCCAACTACCTTTTGTAATATGTGGTCCATTTTAGGCAATGGGTAGTTGTCTTTTAGGGAAACTTTATTCAAATTTCGGAAATCAATGCAGAGCCTAATTTCCACAGTTTTCTTTCGGGTTAGGACTAGATTTGAAACCCATTTGAAAAATCGTAAGGGAACTATAATTTTAGCATCATACATATTTTTGATTTCTTTTTCTATCAGGGGAAGTAACTTGGGTTTGATTCTCCTAAGTTTCTGTCAGAAAGCTTTTTGGTCTTCTTTTATCAGGATTCTATGTTGTATGATGCTTATGTCATAAGATTTTAAATCTTTGTAACCCCAAGAAAACACGTCCAGATATTCTTTGAAAAGTTCAATGCATTTGAGTTTCTACTCAGGGGGTAAAGATTTGGAAAGTTTCACCATCTTGGGTTTCTCTTCTATCCCTATGTTACACTCATCAACTTCTGTACCACTGGCTTCGATTTTAGGTTTTTTTAGCTACATCATTAAAATCAAATAAGTCTTCTAACGGAACTAAACCCCTAGGTAAAACATTACTCTTCAAATGCAAAACATCAGATTCTATCTCATCTTCACATAAATCTCCTGAATCTATTTTATTTACACTATCATTTCCAAAATTAGATTTATTCACATTTTCATAATCATTTTCTAAGTCTATGTTTGTACACTTGAAATCATTTTTACACTGTAGAAAATCTTCAATTTGATCATCATTCCCAAATACCTACCAGTATTTGATGTTGTCCAAGACAGTCGGTTTGCACTTCACCTTCACTGTGTATGGGCAAGTGGAACAAAATGGTATCTTGCATGTAGCTGCTGATGTGGCTAACTCGTCTGCTAAAATGTTTTGTCCCCTGGGCATCACCTGCAAATCAACTTCAGTGAAACATTGAAGGGAATCCAAAACAACATTCCTATAATATCTAAGCCTGGGATGTTTTGCTACATACTCACTTTTAATTTGTTTAATAATTAATTCGGAATCGCATCTTATCATGATTTGTTTGGCACCAACCTTCTTCAGTAGTTTCAGACCGAGCATCAAAGCTTCATACTCGGCTATCTTATTAGTGCATTGGAAATTCAGTTTGTAAGAATGGTTCTCCGATTACCTGGATTTGTGATTGTGCAACCAAACTCCTGCTCCATCTCCCTATTTACTTATAGCTTCATCGAAGTCCATACTCCAAAAATCTGCTGGCAAATCTTCACTTATTGCATTTTCTTTTCTTTCTGCCTCGATGATTTATTGGCTTTCTTTCATATTGACTGTATCTTCTTCCAGCTGAGCTATTTGTTCTCCTATATCACCACCATTATATAGTATGAAGGAGTCTAAATGAGAGTGTGCAGAGTACATAAGATAGTTGTGTGGTTTTTCCTAGCTGCTGACCATATATTTCATCAACGTCTCTCTGTACAGTCTTCTCTATTGCCCGAATACTAGGATGGTGGCATATGACATATCCAACTGCAAAGTACCTTTCAATTTGCCCCCCCCAATACATGGAAAACAACATACCATATTTCGGGGGAATGTCCACGACCACAACATCCATAACCATGCTTTTTTCCGGAATCTGAACTAGAGTGATACATAAGTCCTTGATCAACCCGATACATCTGACTTTGCTGGAGTCAAAAGAGTGTAAATCCTTGTAGGGTCTGGTGACCTCAAGTCCCAGTTTTTCCATTACTGCTTTAGGCATCAAGTTGTGGGAAGCACCAGAATCTAACATGGCATTGTGCAGAATCAGATCATGTATATTAAGGCTGACGTAAAAAGGAGTGAAAACGCTAGTGTCATTCTGACCATCAACTTCAGGGCCAAAAAGGAGTTCGGGTTGATCGTCAGTAAGATTTACCATGTCTGAATGATTAGTTGATCCAACAGTCAAGACTTTTGTACCCATCTCTGGCTCAATGCTTAGTGCTTTGATCACCCGTGATCGATAAGAGTTCTTATTCATCAACTCGGAGAGGGGAATGGGAATATTTACTTTGGATAATTCCCCTTCAAGGTTGAAAAGAGTAGATGTTCTTCTTTGGCTCAACAATTCTGATCTATCTACCATAGCTTTCTGAGTGGAAGTATTTGGTCGATTGGCTGATGAAACCTCAGTTTGTGTCAGTCTTTGTAAAATGGTGGGGTTTCCCTTTTTTGAAGGTTCAACATTACCTTTCTCAGGAATTTTCTTGGCAGAAGGCTCAAAAGTTTTCTTGGTTTCAATTGTCTTCTTTGTTTCGGTCATATTTTTTGGGGAATTTTCATCTGCCTTTTTACTTCGTAGATTGTACTGCTTGTGTACCTCCAAAATGGTGTTTTCAAATGCCTTCTCCTTCACTTCTGTCTCCTCTGCTTCTTCACTCAACTGTGTTTGAGAAAGAAGGAAAATTTCTTGTTCCTCCCGAGTAAGGAAAATGGCTTCGTTGTCATGAATGTCCATGAGGTTTATATGGGTGTCATCTATTTCTTCAATTACCTCTTCCCCTGCATCGGTATAATTTTCCTGCAGGGGTGGTCTGATCTGTTGATCATGACCCCTCTGTTCTCTTTGATCCCTGGGATCTCTCTGCCTAATTTGAGGAGGATTTCTTCTAAAGTTAGGGTTCCGAATTTGTGGAGCAGGTTGGTTTTCTCTAAAAGGATTTCTTTCAGCTATAGTAAGTCTCTCCATCATCCTTTCCATTTCTCTAGCTAAAGAATCCAATTTGGTGTCAGAAGAGGATGTGGAAGGTTTCTTCTTTAATTGTGACTCTCCTTTCTGTCCTCTGTCGTGCTCTTCTAACCAACAGGTTGGCCTCTACACTTATTGCGCTTTTTTGCATGTCCTCCAGGGTGGTGGAGTTTCTTTCCCTTAATTGATACGACATATCAGCGTCGAAACTATTGGGGAATTTTATCAATGCCAAACCTTGTGGGGGTTTAATATCGACCGGAATCACATTGTAAAGATTGTTGAAACAGATGTAGTAGTCATGTACTGTCTCTCCTTGATTTCTTCTGATGTTTTCGTATTCTGACAAGATTTGGAGAGGGTTTTTCTTTACCTCCCATCTGTCTAGAAAAATTATGTGAAATGCTGCAAGGTCAACTAATGAAGCGACACGTAAGGCTTTGTACCATTTCTTAATGTCACTAGTCAGACTTTGCGCAAACAATCTCATTTGAACGTCAGCTTCATCTACTTCCTGTAAATCAAAATAGTCATTCATTTTATTGATGTGTTGTTGTGCGTTTAAGGGCCCAGTGCCATCGAACTGTGGAAGTCTTGTTTGATAGTCCTGGGGCATAGTGTGTAGAGGTGAAACCAACACCAAGGGAGCATATCTGGCTGCTATGATAGGTGGAGGAGGTTGGACAACATCCTGGATGATAAGTGGGGTGGTGACAGAAGATGAGGAGGATGAGGGACTAGCTGGCACAGAGTGAGCGGTTTGAGGTTTTACAGTGGGAGATAGTATTTCAGGGGTCCGAGGTTGCAGGATGGTTGGATATAAAATGATTTCGATCACAAAGCTACCGGATTTAGTTCTAAATAGGCTTTGTTAAAAAATGGTGTCAAAGTCTAGATCTTGAAGGGCAACGAGTTCCTCTGGAAGAGAAGGGGACCTGTGAAGGGGACTATGACTCCCTGAACCTTCTACGATGGTCTTGTTTTTGAGTAATTGTTCTGGATTATCAGTTGCTACTGCAGGTTCTGGGTCTGGGTGAGATCGAGTGAAAACTCTTTTAGGAGCCATATTTTTAATTTTTATATATTTTTAGTTTTATGAGTCCGAAATTACTATGTACAAGCCTTTAACAACCTTTAAACATTAATTCATTCTCAGATTTGTAATTCATTCAGAAACAAAGTTTTCTTCTGGGGAAAAAGAAAAGGTGGGGTTGAAAGTTTGTTCAGTTCCCCAGTATGGTCGCCACTATGTTATCACTCTGTAAATTCCTAGAGGTTGTCAAGGAAGAAGAAATTTACCAGAGGTAACTTTATCCAACCACTTCGAAACTGGAATCTAGCCCTACTAGCTTCAGAGAGGGATCTCTCTATATGATTTAGAATTGTTTTAACTTCTAGATATTAGGCTAGTTAAACGAAATAAGATTGAACGGTTTGTTGTTGAATTTTGTTAAGTTGGTTGAAAGGATTTTAAGCCTCCATTGGGCTATGGGGTCTGTATTATAAAGATAGAAATCTAAATAGAAACAAAAATATTCTTTTCACAAGGAAAGATAATGCATTCATTGGATTCTTTAGAAGTAAAGTCTTGAATAGCGGAAAAGATGAGAAAATCAATTAAAGTAAAGAATCATTTAAGAATTTCTTCACTATAATATCAGAAACATAAGCACTAAGATATTTAAAATTCGGAAACAGGGTATACAAATATAAATCCTGCAACATGCGTTACTTTAAAATATTAGACTAGAAAACAATGTGACAACTAAGCAAGAAGAACATTTAACATAGAAAAGAAAACATCACCAATGAATAACACGCGAGAATACTGTGAAACGTCCCTTTTGAATTACTGGAAGATCTCTTCATAAAAATTATAGTCTTTCGGGCTTACAGGGCGTAAAGATCAACCCTTAGTACTTCAAAGTTTGAAGTATTTATAATCAAAATTACATACGATCCTGTCATTAAAGATCAGGACGTGGCAAATCTAAATTTAGCTAACTAACTTAACAAGATACAAAAATTTAGGAAACTGTTTGATGATGTGTTGAAACTTCATGCCGATTTCTAGGGTAGGCTGTTGGTGATTCCTTTGCACAATCTCGTCTGACTGGATATTTGACTAGGCTTGGACACCTCATCTCCTACTCGATTAGATTTCAAAGCTCTTCCCATTGAAGGTGACTGGGAAATACAACTTTGAGTAGTCTTCGGTATACTTCATCCATCTCTGTGTACTTGGAAAAAGTTGGCTTGACGATGAAGATGTACCAGATCTCATGTTGTATGCTGATGTCTGTCTGTAAAGCATATAAGAATGCCTTGCCTATGATACTGCCTTGTATTCCTAAGAATTTAGAGCTGTCTTTAGCCACAGTGGCTAGTTTCTTTTTATAATCTGCAAGTGTCATTAACTTGTCATTTATGACTCTTAAACCAGGAAGGCCTTTCTTCTGCAGAGCTTCAATTTTGATGAAGAATCTTTGCACTCCTATGTCCATGGTCTGGACCTTTTCCTCCAGCTGTAGCATCAGTCCTCTTTTGGTCAGGACCCTCTTAACCTCAAGGATGGTCTCCGCCCTATCTTCAATTTTCAACTCTTCTAGCTCCTCTCTAGTTTTTGAATTCAAGAATTTGATGATCTCAATAGCTTATGTGGGAATCTCTCCCAGTTCTCCCCTTATCTTCTCAATATCCTGCTTACTTCTCTACACTTGTTCGTTTTGATCGAACATGATTTGTATCATAGGCCATATTTCATTCATGGATTTGGTGATATCCATCCAGACACTTTCCTTGACCTCAACAAGTGTTTTTACTGCCACTGTTTTCTTTTGAAGCCGTTGTAATTACCATTTGAGCTTGTTTGACATTGTTTCTCCTTGGAGTAGTTGGTTTGATAGGAAGATTTGAGTTCCTGAAGGTTCCCAACCTCCTTTCTGAGTCTACTGATCTCTGTCTCTTGCAAATTCATCGCCTCCATGGATATCACCAGTTCTACTATTTTCTCTAGAGCTGTCAGTGGAGTTGTTGAAGGAATTTTTGCCGTCGATACTGTGCTTACTCCTGTGAGTGGAACTGCACTCAGTGGAATGACTTCCATGGGATTTTATTGTTCCTTCTCTTTCACTAGCTTTTCCAATTCAACTTCCATCTCCTTCAATTGTGCATTCTGCTCCATGATCAGCTTGAGCATCTCATCCTTTTCCCCTTCTATCTCAGCTATCTCCTTTGCCTGTGCATCTTCTGTTGGTGGTAGTTTCAACTGTTTCCTCAGAGATGCTATATTGTCATTTTTATTTTTAAGCATCTCCTCAACTGATTTCACATTCAAGGGATCATACCCAATCTTGAGGACCAGTTCTTCCAACATCTTAATTCTATTATCTTTTGCAAAGGATGATATCTTTTCTAATTTTAGCTGTCTCTGGACATTGCTCAGGGATATTTGTAGCTTAGTGGCAACATCATTTGCCAGCGTGGAGAAAACCATTTCTCTAGTTTTTCTGTGTAGATCCATTTGATCCGCAGGATGCACATCTTTGGTCTAAAACTCGAATGTTTCCCTTTTGTAATTGGTGATTACTTTCGGGTCTGGCACTTGTGCTTGTAGAAATGCCATGTTCATTCTACCCTTCTCAGTGTCAAATGCATACAACATTCTGTGTTGTGAATTTTATGTTTGCTTCTAGAACTGAGCATAAGTGTTGTTGGTCAGCGTCTGATTTTTCTTTTTGATCATATCATATTTCTCAAAAACACTCAATTTTGATCCTATTTTGCTCGATCGGTCGACTGGTGGAGTATTCGTGGACTTCTTGGGCAAAACGGTAGACATGATCTGATTGTTGCTTGTGCTAATAAGAGACCAATCATCCATCATGGTCGAGGTGGATTGGATTTCCTTTTCACCAGCCGTATCAGGTGCATCACTGGTTTTTGGCCTTTTGGTGTGTAACTGGAATTCTTCAGCCGAGACTTTGGTGATAGAAGGAGAAACATCTTTCTTGGGTATTTTCTCCTTGGGAGCTTGTGGTGTAGTGGTCTGTGTGACAATGACCAAAGGGTCCTACTGTTCTGTCTCAACCAGAGTGTTGGGCTCCCATTTTGTTTGATTGGTGAACTTCTCTATATCTGGCTTGGGTTTATGAACATATGGGATATTCTTATTTTTAATCCTCATCTCAGAAATTATCCCACATGGGTCGTAGTGCCATACAAAACCCACCTGAAACTTCATTTCTTTCAGCAATCTGTCTGCTTCCTCTTTGATGCCTCAACTATTGCAGATGAAAGACCCAATCTGTCCTTTAATTCTAAGTTGCTTCTTCTTTTTCAGAGACACAAAATGTATGTCATATGAGTTGATCATTTTCCTTATGTACTCCAGGATAGATATCCTCACGGGTAGATACTTGGGCAACTTGTATGGAGCCAAATCGCATCCATAAAATCTGATCTCAATGTGGTTTTGGTAAAGATACCAATCACCAGTTTTAGAAAGATTTGAGAGGTGTAAAATCCTCTGAATCTCTTTATTTATTCTCGGTTCAGGTCTTCCACTGAGCATGCTCACCACTGGATGGTAGAAATTCTTGATAAACGGTTTGAAGTTGAATTCTGTAGATTTTTGTCTGAGCAACGAAGTCCACACTGTTATCGCCTGCGGCCTCCCATCCTTGTCCATCTTCTACATCAAGAAGGAGAATTTGTCCGCCTGAAAGAAAACGAACATGTAAGCTAGTATTGAAGAATACCAGAACATGCCTTCTATGGAAAAATTTGAGAATTGATCATTTATGTTGTCCGCCAGGAAAGTGATGTAATTAAACTGAGTGGTGGGTCTCTCATCTATGGAGAAAATGGATAGAAAACCCAATATGGGTTCATCCACCCATTGATCCGAAAAATACCCAAGTAGAGCACAGAGCGAAGAGATGACCTGGTTTCCCTTCACTAAGAATAGGGAGGAAGGATACGGGGGATTTGTAGTGGGGAGATGAGCAGACTATGGGAGAAAAAGCTCGAAAATATGAGCTCTTTGGGGGAATGACAGTTTCTGGTACATTTCTGTGATGATTTCAAGATTGAAAGGTGAGGCGGATTTGGCTCTGGGTATCTGCATCATCTGATCAATGGCCTCTTGTGTAATGAAAAACATATTTTCCCCTGACGAAAATACTATGGATCTCTGGTCGAGGATGTAGTGGGCTTGGCATTTGAGGGAGAATTTGGGGAAATGGTGAACCTGGGGGAAAAGATATAGGGGAAGGTTTGACTCCCAGAGCCCAATTTCATCACTCTGGTCCAAGAAAATGTCCTTTAGCCATGAATGTAAATATGTGAAGTCGAATTCGCATCTGGTGTCTACGATTAGATGATCTTTATCGGCCAAATGAATCCTGTCGAGATCGACAGGAGGCCGGAGGAAATGATTTTCCTTGACCTCTGGATTTTTCAATTTTGGTGCCATCACTGTAAAAATACCTGTAAGTAAAACAAAAAGTTAGTGGGGATGACTGTGGCTTTGGACAACTAACCGTAACGGAGAGGAAAATGGGGAAATAATATTCTCTGGTGCGACGACAGGGTAAATGATGGGATAAATAAAGGTAGAGGTAGTTTTGAGAAAACGAATACCTGTTGGGGCATGGGGGACAACTCAGCAGGCTAACGGATAGGTTAGCCTGTAATAAATTGCCAACGAGTCATTTGGAGTGTGATATGGCAGGCAACAACGAATGATGAATACGATCGGGTGACATGGAGGATGTTGATTGGGACTTAACCATGGAGAAGGGACTTGTAACGGGTGAACAGAGGGAGATGGACTGACAGAGTAATGAGATGTGACCCTTTGGGGAAAACGTGGAAAATGACGTCATGGGGTGATGGGGTATGTCAGAAAAAGGTAAGGGGTAAGTGATGGGATTCTGTACCAACAGATTCCTGTTGTGTAGAAAAAAAGGGGCCCGCCAGAAAAACCCTCCCTTCCAGACCCCCCCCCCCCCTACGTTAAAGGAAGACCGGTCGAGGGGGTCCGAAAAATACCAATGACCGTCCATCTGTGTGCCTGCCGCTGGACCGTAGATATGTGCACGATATTTAACCAACATTCTGGACCTGCCCCCCACTGTTAAAAGAAGAATGATCCGGGGGTTTGGAATCTAATCTTAGCCATGGATCTAGGCGCTAGTGCCTCAGCCGTTCAGATGCGTGCCTTCGTTATCTGTGATTCTGGACCCCCCCCATCGTTAAAGGTAGAACAGTCAGGGGGGTCCAGAAAAACTTGTCAATTGTAGATTTGAGCACCAACATCTGATCTGTTCATCTATGCGCTATGCTTAAACTGTGAGCGTGAAATCATATGTGCTTCGAAAACTTAGGATAAGTGCATATTGTGGGTTTTCCCAAGCTTTTCCCTGTTTTTATCACCATGGGGGTTAGACATCAACCTTTAAACATCAAAGATATGGTTCAACATTGATCATCATGCTTGTTTTATTGAGATAAAGCAAACTACCCTGTGTTCTAACCTGAAAACCTATGACATTTAGCCCACATTAAACTGTTGGACTAAGAAATTACTCTATCCTGGGGTTATTTTACCAAGATTAGGCAGTTTGGTCAAATTTATTCACTAGCTAACCTAAATCACTTGGCTAAGATTAAACAGTTTAACCAAGCTTATTCACTACTCCTATCAACATCAATTTAAAAGGACTTGGCCATGCTTAAACTGTATGAACCAAATCATTGTTATTGCACGAGGCTCTATTGAATTTCTTTTATGCCCTCTTTTATTCTTTTTCTTTCTTTTCTTTTTTCTCAAATTATTTACAAAGTGGAAAATCATTTGACAAACTAAAGTGATCACATTTCAGTCACCATTTTATCCTATACATTATAGGGTTATAACAAATCCTATTAATTATGTTAATCCATGTTTCACAACTATTAACATACCTAAGATATATGAATAAAGAGATCTTATGTTATGACATTGAAATTATCATGCAAATATTTTTATCTAAGATAGCTTGGATAATAAGATGTATAATTACATGCTTAATGAATCCTTTGATTTTAATTTTTAGTTATTAAACTTGTTCATTTAGTACAAGTGTTATTTTTTTTATGCAAAAAAAAGGTATGATACATGAATGGCATTACTTTTTTTATTAAATTAACTTGAAAACAATTTTATTAGAAGTTAATTGACTTTGGAAATAATTTAATGATGTTTATGATTACAGAGAAAAATTTCTTGTGAGAGACTCAAAGGAAAATAAATTCTCAATAATGACGAAAATAATTGTATTTTTACAAACAATCAATTTTATGAATATCATTATGAAAGTACCTTTTAGATGAATTGTGGTTAGCCAAGGCAAGGAAAGGAAATGAAAAATAAGGAAATGCAATGCAATGCATGGCATGGAAAGTCAAGTCAAGGCATGGAAATTCAAGGCAAGGAAAGACATGGCATTATAAGGCAAGGCATGACATGGCATGGTGTGGCATGGCAAGGCAAGGCATGACATGGCAAGGCAAGGCAAGCCAATGCAATGCAAGGAAATGAAAGGAAAGGAAAATCATAGCATGGCATGGCAAGTCGAGGCATGACATGTAAAGGAATTTTTTTTTATGGCAAGGCAAGGCATGACATAACATAGCATAGCATGGAAGGGAAAGGAAAGGAAAGGCAAGACAAGGCAAGGAAAGGCATGGCATGGCAAGGCAAGGAAATACATGGAAAGGAAAGACATGATATGGCAATGAAAGACAATGCAAGGCATGGCATGGAAAGTAAAGGAAGGAAATGCATGACATGGAAAAGCAAAGAATGGCATGGCATGACATGGAAAGGAGAAACATGGCATGGAATGGAAATGAAAGGAATGGCATGGAAATGTATGGCATGGAATGGCATGTCATGGCAAGGAATGACATAGCAAGGTAAGGCATGGCATGACATGGAAAGGAAAGGAATGAAAAGGCAAGGCATGGATTAATAAGTTGTCGAGGGGGCCGAGGCGGTGTTGGGAATATTCCTAACCCCCCTGTGGCCAAGGCACAGTCGTGTGGGGCCACAGGACTGTTCCTTGGCCACAATGGGGGTTGGGAAAATTATTGTCATCGCCCCAACCCGACTGGCCCCGTGGAAAAGTCGTGGGAGTTCCCACGGGGCTGGCTGGGTTGGGGTGATGCTAAGCCTTTCCTTAAATTCTATATGCCAAGGCTTGGTCCCGACATTGCCCCAATAACTCAATGGGTCAAAAAAAATTTATATTTTTTATAGCTTGGTTCTTATATTTAATGTTTTTTTTTAGTTTATTATAATGTAAAACGCCTAATGTTTTTTTTCCTATAGGAAAAATGATAGGTAATATATTATCTATGAATATATATGGATCACAACTTGCAATAATGGCACCCAAAATTGCAATTGGAACCTCCATGAATGCTAGAAAACAAATTGATATCACAACACCTCAACTGTCAAGGGAAATGAAGAATGTTAGAGAGTGGAAATCTGTGGAAGGTGAAAACAAACTAGAATATTATTGGTTTTTTAAAGACAAGAAATGAAACAATGGAGAACATATATATTTGTATTGTGCTGAATTAGAACATGTGAAAGGAAATTATCAGGCACTTGGCTTGTTACGCGATATATGTCTGGTGCCAACCACAAATATTGTTTATGAACTCGTGAAACAAGGCATGACTTATATCAAGATTAGATATTGTTTCAAATTGAGAAATTATAACAAGGGTGAATGTTTTACAGAATTATGTGCATCCATCGTTGATGACACTGAGAAAGAAAATGTAAGTTTTTTTATTTTTGTTTTTGTATCCTTCATTATTTCTAGTATCATGTTAATTTTTTAATTTTATTTAACATGAAAATGTTATATTTTATTTTTACAGGATTTTGCTGAACAAATTTCACATATGTTATTGGGGATTTCTTCTACAGAGAATAGTATCATGGATGTCATCAATGCTTTTCATATTCAAAATACATAAGAAGGAAGGAAAAATAAACAAAAAGTAACGAAGGTTGAAGCTGCAAGAGTAGATAGAGAAGAACATGAAAGAAGAAAGAAAAGTCCTCATTCTAGAAATCCTTAAAGGGTTATATTTTAAAATGAGGAAACTCCAAATGAATATTTTGTTGAGATTAGTCCCAAAGAGGTTATCACTCCTTCTCACAAAAGTAATAAACAAGATAAACACAAAAGAATGATGGCCGATGATGAGTCCATTCCTATTGATTATGAAGAAATCATTGATTTAGATGAAACCCATTTAAATCATAAGATGAAGAAATCAAATGTTGTTGATGATGTTCAAGAAGCCATCGTTATCTCTAAGTATTATATTGAAAGTCCTAAAGGTAGCAGAGAAATAATAACACAAGGTGTTGATCTAGAGGATGGTATTACGAAAACAACACAAAATTCCATTTGAAATAGATTAAGGATGATGAACTTAGTTGATCATGGCTATACATTTCAATTGAATGTGAAACAACTTTATAAACCCACAGAAGTGAAAGAAAAATATCAAATTAGAAAACCACATCACTTGAATATTGATAGTTTGAAAACATTGATTAGGTACAATCCATATGCACATGTGGTTGATTACCTAGTTCTTGTTGACCCAATGTAAGTTCCTAGGAGGGAAGAATTTGATATATCAAATTTATTTTACTACAAATATTATATGATTGGAGAAAATCATTCTACAGAGGCTAGAAGAGAGTTGATGCAATAATATCCCAATAATTTTTTTTTTGAGACAATAAAATGCATAATTTATGTTGGTTTAACATATTTAGAAGCAAAGTTATTGGAATGGGATCAGAACATAGACAATGAGTACAAAATTTCCATGAATTTCATTCAAAGGGTGATATTTATCCATAATGAGTTTTCTGAAATATGTCACGGGGAGAGATTAAATGTTGATGCCAAGTTTCAGAAGCAATGTTGTATGGAAATAAGATTCCCACTTGATGATGAAAATGCAAAAGAAAAAATTGCAAAGGAAGTGATGTATTTAGAGTTGTGGATAACTATTTTCAATTGGGATTTATAACTAGACATGTATGAGATTTGATAGATGATATCTTCACCCTATGGGAAAATATTAGTATAAAAAATCAAAGAGTTAAGAAGGCTAAACCATTGATATGTGGCACAAGTAAGACAGGTCCTAAAATAAAAAATATTTTAGATGATATGACTATAACACCTTGGAGAACAATACGAGTGAAGGATGAGAAACTTATCATAGCTATATTATCATGTGTAAGGTCGAGAGAATTGTCAATGGAAGAAATGTGTGATGAATTTAAAAAGTAAGGTTGTTGAGTTATTTTAATTTATGTTAGGACAAGAAAATTAATTTTTCCAGTTTAACATATGAATGTTCTAAGTATTTTATTATATATATCATTATAACATTATTATTCTTTTATTTAGTCATAAGGTGTATATGATAATACAACAGGAAATGGTTTAGATGTTGAAAGAATAAAGTTGGGATGATGTTAAACTCAAGTATCCATATTCAAGCTCTACAACAGTATTGAAACAATTTTTTGTTTCATTCAAAAAGGTATGTTGATTTACTACATTCATATTATTGATTTGTAAGTTAATTTGTTTCTATTTTAATGGTTATAGATATATAACTATATGTTTGTTTGTTTCATTAAAGATGTCAAAGAAAAATGTAGATGGAGTACTTGAAACCTTCAAAAGTTTTATTCAAAAAACCAAGTTTGAAAGAGAAAGAAGGAGACATGTTCAAACTGTTGAACTCGATGACACCCTTGATCACTACATTTGGAATGGGATAGAAACTGTTCAATATAAAGTGATATTAGGTGATTGTGAATAACTTGCAAATATTTTTCCTAAAAAGGAATACTCCCTAGTTATTGTGGATATTCCTCATGGTTATAATATCCAAAACATTGGATATGATATTGAGTCTTATACTTACCAAGCTTTCAATAAAGTGGTTATGGGATTTACAGAAGTCACAAAGTCACCATTTTGGAGATTTCTGGTATTTCGTTCATACACACAACAAGGATTAGTATAATCAAGCTTCAAGGGAAAAGAAAAGACAAGGATGCAATTTATTTGATAAGATATTGAAAGCGTATGCTTATAAACTAAGATTATAATTTTTTTTTATTAATTCACAAGTTAATTGAATTTGCACTTTTTTTTTTTCAGTAGAAAAATAGCTCAAATTATATTGATATAATTTTTTTACATCGACATCGCCAAAAAATATAACAACTAGACCGTTCCTATCGAGCATCCTTCACTTTTCAGAAACTAAAGACTGACCATACTTCTCCAACCAGATTGATTCTCATTCCTAAAAGGATAGAGGAAAAAAAAGAAGGCTGCATCCAATCCTAATCTAAGAATCTTGAACATAATAATATGCATCAAGAACTGTTAAAACCAGCAAAGGCCATTCCTCACAAGATTATAATTTTTTTCAATTAAGATTAGAATTTTTTGGAGATTATAATTTTTAATTAAGATTATAATTTTTTCATATCTTATAAATACATTTTCAAATGAAGGAGATTGGGTTTTGGATTTGTTCTAAGGTTCAGGTAAGAATTATGATCTAATATTTATGAAATCATACCTCAATATTATATTATTTTTAATTTATGTCTTTTTACAGTATTTAACTTCATTAGTTATTTTGTATTTGGTGATTAGGTACAACATTAACGTGTAGCTTACAAAAAGTAATAAATTGCACAACCATTGAAAGTGACCCAATGTAGTGCAATTTTATTCAATAAAGAATTAATTTTATTCCAACTCTTCCAGATTAAATGCAAGAAGTTGGCTTGAGGAAAAAAGATTTTAGTGAATCAAAGGTGAAAAAAATGTCAAAGGAACCTCAAGTACCATTAACAGGAATGATTGGAAATGATCACTTTGGAGAACTTGCAGATATCAAAGAGCCGATGGAAGCATAAAATGATGTCGAAGAAGATGATAATGTGTCTATTGAGAATGATGAATTTAAAATATATGATATTGTTGATTAGTTTTAAGGTTCCCTTGAAGACGATGCTCAATTTTGCAAATTTTTGATGAGCTATAACTGTGACATTTTGACTTTCAATTTTAAAAATAAGAATGAAGATGTATCTATTGTTGTTTTATGATAAATCTTTTTATTTATTTATTTTCCATTTTATTTGTATGTGAATCACTATACTATGGATTTTTTTATTAAATGTTGTCATTTTTTTACTTCAAATGTATAAAAATATGAAATAAAATGTTAATTTTTTTTTTTATAATTTTTTGACTTTTTTTGTTCAATTATGTCCATAAAAATGCTTTATTTGACATGCTATTTTAAAGGAATAGGTACCAAAATGTATAGGTTTTTTATTATATATGCTTGTAAAATGTGTGTGTGTGTGTGTGTGTGTGTATATATATTCTGAATATTCAAAAATAGTTTTATTTAACTGCAATTTTTTCTATGTATTGAAGTAAAGGTAAACAATGTGTTAAAAATGATGTTTTCCACTATATTTTAAAAGTATGGAACAATAAATTAATTAAGGAGACACAATTATACGAAAAATAATAACTTCAAAAAAGTAAATGGTAATTTTTTTTTTAAGATTGAAAGAAGCATGAAAAAATGACTAAAAACACCGTTGAATAAAAAAAATTAAAAAAAATTGAAAATAGATGAAAAATAAGCATTTAAAAAAATAATGTGGAAACATTATGGATCGAAAAATTTAAAATATTGTAAAACC
>JZKD02S0304138.1:0-17129 GCA_000966675.3 Picea glauca | reverse complement strand
GGTATGTTATATCAAGCATGGTAATTGAGGGTAAGGTCGTATATCATGGGTTGTGGAGATTACAGTGATCTTGTCAGCCTCAAATGTAATGCGCACAGTGTTGTCACCTTGATGAGAAATAATAAAAGATCCAAGAAAGACAAATCTTTGTGGACATATCCCAGGGGGTTTAACCACGATAAATTTTGTGTCTCTGTGTGGAATTATTATATTATTGATGAATGGATTAATTTGTCGATAGTAAAATGAAACGCATAATAGATTAACCAAGATAATTACTGCAGAATAAACCCTAATTGAATGGAACTAATTACTGAGTGGTATATCTAATATATAATTATGTGTTGATGTAATGGAACGATAAATATGTTGTGTTTTGAGGTAGAAATAATGTCTCTCATCCCCACAAAAGTCTCCCTTCCAAGAATGAAGACATATGGGTCTTGTAGTCACCCATAAGCCATCTCAGGTGAGACTGCATTGTGCACTCTATGCACAATGTATCCAACACCAGGGTAGTCCTTAAGAAGGTGGTCACCCTTACAAAGCCTACAAGGGAATCTCGTCTTGCAATGTGGCTTGATATAATTTTCAACATTATAAAAAATACCAACATGATGAACTTTAGTTGGTTGATCACTTCCAACATGTCCTGTAGTGGTTGGAAGTTTCCCCCCTAGCTTATTTTTCTTCTTCTTAATCTTCCTTTTCTTCTTCTTCTTATCCTCCTGGTTACTAGCTGTAGAGCTTTCACTAGGTGAAGAGGAAGAATGGGAAGAAGACACTAAGGGTGAATAAGGAAAAGGACCGCCATGCGGTTGATGGTTTTGGGGTGGAGTATTTACAAAAGAAGCACTAGGATAATTTATGTTCATCAGAGTGGAAAACAACCTGACATGTAACCCAATAGTGAGTCCAGTAAGAGTTAAACTAGCGATATAAGGAGGACCAATGTGTCCTACGGAAGGAGAAACAAACAATATCCTGGGAAAAGGGGTTCCTTCATTGGTATTCTAACGCAACCTCCTCCACTCCTCAGAGAATGATCGCTCTCACCAGGACCTTCTCTTCCCTCGGCCCGAAGAGTTAGATCACTCTTCTAATTCCCTCTCGGGAATTCTTCACCCACAACACTTCTCCAATGATTTCCCTTAACAGTCAGAAAATCGAAATTCGCGATATTGCGAATTCTATGCTTGCGTGCCTTACGCCTCACGAGTCCCGAAACCCAATATGGATCAATCGTTGACTTTCTACCCTTCCATCATCGGAGATCTTCCCATCGGGATATCTCTACTCGCGATGTCAACAACCTGAATTTCCAAACTCCGAACCCTGATGTACTGACCCTTCGATACGATGCCACGTGTACTCCACTAGCTCCCGGGGTCCCACACTGCCACGTCACCATCGGGATATCGCGAATCACGAATCCAACTTGCGAGCATTCTCTGTTGTCGAGAACCCCGATTCTCCGAACCTCGATTATTTGGAATTCCTTGACATGCATCCCCACGATCAACGGTTATGGTTCTATCGGGATATCGCGGATCACGATATCGCCACTCCCGTTCCAACGACTTGGTGCTTCAACTCGCAATATGCCGATATGAGATGGCACGTGTAGATCTGATGGTCCCTATGAACCCAGATCGACGACGCTACTTCCTCCTGAGCTTCAAACTTCTAAATGCTCGCACTGTAATCTCCCCGCACCTTTGCAAGATCTAACGATTCTCGGGTTCTCATGAAATCTCTCTAGGGGTTTTCAACCATTCATTCTTTCTTTGATATTTCCTACGAGATGGGTCAACCGCTTCCTCTGTGAAGATGTATTCACCCACTCGCCAACCTGAGGTGTTTCTCTCAGGCCTTCCTCAGCCACGCCTGAACTTGTCCATCAGGGAACTTGTAGGCCTATCTCTCCTGATCTTATTCTAAAATTTCAAGTCCTCCAGGAAATTCTTGCACGCACTCCTTGCGGCAAATCCTCCACAACGTTATGTGTCGAAACCTTCGACCTCACGCACTCCTGCAGCGGTAGTATTTGATTCCCTCTGCTCAGAATCACAACTCTGAGTCTTCTTCTAGCCTGCGCATGCCCTTGCATGACTCTGGTGCCAATTCTTCACTCTTGAGAACTTAGAACCGAAGTCACCTCTACCTGAACCCTGCAGTCACGCACTCCTTGCGGACAAATTCCACTGCACTCCTTGCAGGAATATCTTGGCTCAGAATAGAGAAACAATTGAAACTAATTTCTTACTCTCACAGATTTTAGTTAAACCTCTGAAATCACATGCACAACCTATCAAAGCAATTGCATGAAAGAAAACAAATCATTCATGAGCACATAAACAAGATATACAAAGAAACAACACCAGCCATGAAATTGAATCATAGACTCTTTTCTATTAATTCAAAAACATCTGTACATGGGTGTTCTTCACAAATTCTCTGCTTACTCTCTCTTCTTTCTCTTGAATGAATGATTCTAAATAATCCCCCTACAATGTGCAAAGGAGGGTGTCTATATCCGTTTTCCCTCTCGAAAATTGAAACTGTCTAATCTAGACTTAAACATCTATCTACCTGCATTAAATCTATTAAATGCCTTCCTATCTACTAAGGACGAGAGATTAAAGGCTCAAGGTCCCCTTTACAATACAAGTGCGCTTCTTTATGAATGACTTCATTAAAGAGCGGTGCAACAACTCCCAGTATTTCAAAATTTGTGCTGGCGCTGTCCAGCTGTTTCCTCTCAATGTGCTGGCTCGCTTGAACTGTTGTGGATGCTCCTGCATCATACTCCTCGCTCGAAAATTTTCATGGGCTCCTGTCCATGAGCTCCTGCACGGTCTGTCCATGCTTCTGAATCACTGCTTCATTTTCCCAGCTGGTGTCTTCCACTGGATGATTCTTCCATTTCACCAGGTACTCGAAATACTGCTTTCGCCTGGTCTTCTTTCCCACTCGCTTGTCCAGTATGCACTCCATCTGCGGCTTCTCTGCAACTGGCAATTGTTTCATCCACTGGATCACTGGTTCTTTAGTTATAGCCTCTGCTTCTCCAGCCCTATATGGGTATAAATATGAAACATTAAATATCGAAGATATCCTGATGCCATCCGACAACTCGATTTCGTAAGCGTTCTCGCCAAATTTCTTCAGGACTCTACAAGGCCTGATTTTCTTCATTTTCAGCTTGTTATATGTTCCTCTCGGGAACCTTTCTTTCCTCAGATGTACCAGAACCAGATCGCCAACTTCAAATTGAAGTTGTCTCTGATGCTGATATGCTCTGCGCTTATACTCCTGATTTGATTCTATCAGTCGCTGCTTCACCTTACTGTGAAGTTCCTGCATTGCTTCAGCGAACTCTTCTACACTAGGGCTGCTAGTCGCAGACTGTTATGTCTCCCTGAGTTCAGAAACACCCCTCGGTTGTGTCCCATACACAATCTGGAATGGACTTTTGCCTGTACTTCGATTCACTGAATCGTTGTATGCGAACTCCGCCTGTGGCACTATGTTGTCCCAACTGCCATGGTGTTCTGTCACCAGGCTTCTCAGCAAGTCTCCCAGACTCCTATTGACCACCTCTGTCTATCCGTCTGTCTGCGGATGGTAAGCTGAGATAAACGCCAAGTTAGTCCCTAGCTTCTTCCATAGTTTCCTCCAAAAATGACCTATGAATTTTGTATCCCTGTCCGAGACTATGCTTCTCGACAATCCATGAAGTCTAACAATCTCTTTGAAAAACAAGTTTGCGATGTGTGTCGCATCGCTGGTCTTATGACACGGAATAAAATGTGCCATATTTGAAAACCTGTCTACCACCACAAAGATGGAATCAACCCCTCTCCGTGTCCTCGGAAATCCCAATACAAAGTCCATGCTAATTGCCTCCCATGGCCTCTTGGGTATGGGAAATGGCTGATAAAAACCTGCCTTCTGCTTTCTGCCTTTCGAATGTTAACAAATCCTACATCTGTCAACAAATATTTTAACATCTGCTCGCATTCTTGGCCAAAAATATGCTTCGCTCAGTTTTGAGAATGTCTTATCGTGGCCAAAGTGCCCTGCTAATCCACCGCTTTGCTTCTCCTTTAGCAGGTTCTCCCTCATGGATCTATTCGGAATACACAGTTGATTGCCTCTAAATAGCAATCCCTCCTAGATCATGTAGTCTATCCATGGACTCCGATCCCTGAGAACGAGATTCTCAGCTGCTTCGTATGCTTCTCCGAAGTCTGCATCTCCCGCGTACATGTCCTTCAGATTTTCAAAACCCAATGTCTTGACTCGAAACTCCTGCAGCAACAAACACTTCCTTCTCAAAGCATCAACCACTTTGTTGGCAGTACCTGAAATGTGCTTAATCACAAATGTGAAATTCTGCATGTATTCCACCCATTTTGCATGTTTCTGATTCAACTTCTCCTGTTGACTCACAAACTACAATGCATGATTATCGCTGTACAATACAAATTCTTTTGGGATCAAGTAATGCCTCCACTTCTTCAATGCCTGTATGATGGCATAAAAATCTTTATCATACGTGGAGTATTTCAACTTTGCTTCATCCAACTTCTCGCTGAAATATGAAACTGGCCTGTCATCCTGACTCAAGACCGCTCCTATGGCATACCCAATGGCATCACACTTCACCTGAAATGTCTTCTTGAAATCCGACAACACCAAAATTGGTTGCTCTGTTATCTTCCGCTTCAACAGATTGAAGCTTTTCTCAGCCTCCGCTGTCTAATGAAAAGACTTGTGCCTTTTCTTGACTGCGTCCATCATTGCTGCGCTAATCCCACTAAAATTCCTGATGAATTTTCTGTAGAAACTTGCGAACCCATGGAAACTCTTCACCTTGAAAACATTTCTCGGTGATGGCCAATTCTTGATCACTTCCACCTTTTCAGGATCCATTTTCAACTCATTCACTGAAATAACAAAACCCAAATAAATGAGCTCTGTCTTCATGAAGGAACACTTCGTCATGTTGACCAACAACTTCTCCTGCTGCAGCTTCCTCATCACAATGGCCAAATGCTTCAAATGTTCAACCTTGGTCTTACTGTAGATCAATATATCATCCAGATATATGACTACAAACTTCCCAATGAATTCCCTCACGACTTCATTCATCAGTCTCATGAATGTGCTCGGTGTGTTTGTCAAACCAAATGACATGACCAACCATTCATACAAACCTTCATTTGTCTTGAATGATGTCTTCCATTCATCACCCTCTCTCATGCGAATCTGATGATATCCGCTCTTCAAATCAATTTTCGAAAAATAATTTGCCCCACTCAGGCAATCCATCAGATCATCCATCCTCGGCAGTGGAAATCTGTACCTGATGGTGATTTTTTTGATCGCTTTGGAGTCTATACACATTCTCCAACCTTCATCCTTCTTCGGACTTAGTACTGTCGGAACAACACACAGACTAAGACTTTCCCTGACCAGTCCTTTATCCAGCAGCTCCTGGACCTGTCTCTTGACCTCCTCATTTTATTGTGGTGTCAACCTGTATGTAGCCTTATTCAGTAAAATGGCTCCTGGTATGAGGTCAATGTGATGAATCACACTCCTCATCGGTGGAAACGAATGAGGTAATTCGTCCACGATGATGTCAGCGAACTCTCCCAGCAGTTCCTGAATCTCATCTGGTAAATCATCCACTCTTGTGCTAGTCAAGACAATTATCAGTTTCCTGACAACAAAGAATTGTGGATCTTCATTCTTCTCCATCTCTGTGAGAAGTTCCTTCCCACTCATGAGAAGTATGGTATTGCTTACTTCCGGCTTCACTTCTTTATCCTTTATCGGAAGCAATTTGTGTATCCTCCCATCCTTCTCCAAAGTATATGTGTTCATCCTTCCGTCATGAACCACATTTTTGTCATACTGCCATGGTCTCCCCAGCAATACATGATAGACATCCATGGGAATGACATCACACAAGATTTTATCATTATACCCACCTATCTTGAATTCAACCAAGCATTGTTTTGTAACACTTACCTGGTGTCCTTTCTGCAGCCATGAAACTTTATATGGGATCGGGTGATCAGTTGTCTCTAGCTCTAGCTTTCCCACCATCTCGGTTGAAATGAGATTGTCTTTGCTTCTGCTGTCCACGATGACCTTACATTTCCAGCCCTTAGTCTTGCAAGTTGTCCTGAATAGTCGGCTCCTCTGAGCTATGTCCTCCACCTCCTTCTCAGGTGTCAAAAGGACTTTATGCATTCCGAACGATCTTCCGCCTTCTGCATCCTCATTGATCTCAACATCACGCTTCTAAGCTTCAGTAATGTGAGCTTCTCCGCTATCCTTTTTCTTCTCTGAACACTCGAATGACTTGTGCCCATTCTTCCCACATGTGAAACATGTGATAACTCCTCCTCTTCCTCTACCTCGACCTCTGGTTCAAGGAAAAGTATTTGCATTAGCATAACCGCCACCCTGCTCTATATATTGCGCCCTCTGTTCAACATGTGGTTTTCCTTGCTGTGAGGTTCCACCTCTCTCAACCTTACCCTGAGGTTTCTTCCATTCCTCCTTGGGCTTATGATATTTCTCCTGGGCAACTGCCTTGCCTCTGGGCTGAATTCTGCCTTGCCCTCGCTGACCTTGCTTACGGTTCAACTTCTCTTCAGATTTTAGAGCCATCTGGTAAGCATCCTCCACCGTCTTGATGGTTACCATGCTCAATTCATCCTGAATGTCATATCTCAGACCATTCAGATATCTTGCCACCTTCTCATCATCGCTCTCCCGATGACCTGCTTAGATATTGAGCTTATAAAACTCTTCAGTGTATTCCTTTACCGTCATCAACTTCTGCCTCAGGTTCTGCATTCGCCTGAATAGTGTGATATGATAATCCCTTGAGATGAACTTTGCCTTCATCTTAGCAATCATTCAATCCAAACTTTTGATCTTCTGTTTTCCCTTGGAACGTCTATATTCCTATAGCTCGTCCCACCATAACGCTGCATGTCCTTTCAATCGCGTAACAACATGCTTGACCTTCTTGTCCTCTTCGATCTCCTCATAATCGAAGTACGTATCAAGAGCTCAGATCCAATACAGTAGCTCCTCTGCATCCAGAGTTCCCTCATAGACTGGAATGTCCATTTTTGCCTTCGCACCCATCCTGGTGATAGCTTTTATCAACCGCTCGGTTGATGCATCCTTTGCTGCGACTTCTTCTGCATGTCCAGCTTCCTCTTCAACCTCGAAATCACTAAGATCCCCTGCACCAACTCCGCGTCTTTGTGCGGTCTCCATATCCTCGAGTCTTGCTCGGAGATCTCTCATCTGTCTTTCCATTTCTGGATTCCCTGCCGGCCTACCTCTTCTTCTTACCTCCCTATCTTCTGGGTCTGATGACTGTCTTTCCCTTCTCGGCGGCATGGTGAAATCTTCTCTCTCTGTTACAGAAAACAAAGAGTCTCCTACTCTAATACCACTCTAACGCAACCTCCTCCACTCCTCGGAGAATGATCGTTCTCACCAGGACCTTCTCTTCCCTCGACCCGAAGAGTTAGATCACTCTTCTAATTCCCTCTCGGGAATTCTTCACCCACAACACTTCTCCAATGATTTCCCTTAACAGTCGAAAAATCGAAATTCGCGATATTGCGAATTCTATTCTCGCGTGCCTTACGCCTCACGAGTCCCGAAACACGATATGGGTCAACCGTTGACTTTATCCACTTCCATCATCGGAGATCTTCCCATCGGGATATCGCTACTCGCGATGTCAACAACCTGAATTTCCAAACTCCGAACCCCGATGTACCGACCCTCCGATACGATGCCACGTGTACTCCACTAGCTCCCGGGGTCCCACACTGCCACGTCACCATCGGGATATCGCGAATCACGAATCCAACTTGCGAGTGTTCTCTGCTGTCGAGAACCCCGATTCTCCGAACCTCGATTATTTGGAATTCCTTGACACGCGTCCCCACGATCAACGGTTATGGTTCTATCGGGATATCGCGTATCGCGATATTTCCACTCCCGTTCCAACGACTTGGTGCTTCAACTCGCGATATGCCGATATGCGATGGCACGTGCAGATCTGATGGTCCCTATGAACCCATATCGATGGTGCTACTTCCTCCTGAGATTCGAACTTCTAAATGCTCGCACTGTAATCTCCCCGCACCTTTGCAAGATCTAACAATTCTCAGGTTCTCGTGAAATCTCTCCAGGGGTTTTCAACCATTCATTCTTTCTTTGATATTTCCTGCGAGATGGGTCAACCACTTCCTCCGTGAAGATGTATTCGCCCACTCGCCAACCTTAGGTGTTTCTCTCAGGATTTCCTCAGCCATGCCTGAACTTGTCCATCAGGGAACTTGTAGGCCTATCCATCCTGAGCTTATTCTAAAATTTCAAGTCCTCCAAGAAATTCTTGCACGCACTCCTTGTGGAAAATCCTCCATAACATTATGTGTCGAAACCTTCGACCTCGCGCACTCCTGCAGTGGTAGTCTTCGATTCCCTCTGCTCAGAATCACAACTTTGAGTCTTCATCTAGCCTGCACATGCCCTCGCATGACTCTGGTGCCAAGTCTGCACTCTTGAGAACTTAGAACATAAGTCACCTCTACCTGAACCCTGCAGTCACGCACTCCTTGCGGACAAATTCCACTACACTTCTTGCAGGAATATCTTGGCTCAGAATAGAGAAACAATTGAAACTAATTTCTTACTCTCACAGATTTCAATTAAACCTCTGAAATCACATGCACAACCTATCAAAGAAATTGCATGACAGAAAACAAATCATTCATGAGCACATAAACAACATACACAAAGAAACAACACCAACCATGAAATTGAATCACATACTCTTTTCTATTAATTCAAAAACATCTGTACATGGGTGTTCTTCACAAATTCTCTGCTTACTCTCTCTTCTTTCTCCTGAATGAATGATTTTGAATAATCCCCCTACAATGTGAAAAGGAGGGTGTCTATATCCATTTTCCCTCTCGAAAACTGAAACTGTCTAATCTAGACTTAAACATCTATCTACCTGCATTAAATCTATTAAATGCCTTCCTATCTACTAAGGATGAGAGCTTAAAGGCTCAAGGTCCCCTTTACAATACAAGTGCACTTCTTTATGAATGACTTCATTAAAGAGCGGCGCAACAACTCCCAGTATTTCAAAATGTGTGCTGGCGTTGTCCAGCTGTTTCCTCTCAATGTGTTGGCTCGCTTGAACTGTTGTGGATGCTCCTGCATCATATTCCCATGAACTAACTCCATTGACATATACTCAACCCTAAGTGATTCTAGGGAAAACAAACAACACACGCTAAAAAATCTAGGAAGCAAACCAAACAAACAAACCTTTTCACAATGAATGCGCTAGTTGGTGATGAAATCCAATGTTGCAGGAACAATATGAAAAATGTGTTGAGATAGAGTGGGTGGATCAGTTATGTGGTGAACTGCTTAACAGAATTACACCTCGGTGCAAGTTCCCTCGCGGTATACCCGTGGGTTACCCTCCAAGGAGCCTAAGTGGGTGTGACCAACATATGACCCACGTACAACAAAGACTCCCCTTCGTCATCACCTTGTGTATCAAACCTAAAGATAAAGGCCACTAAGGTTACCCACTCGCAGTCAGCCTTTGTGCAGGTACAGTCAACAGTCAAGATCGAACGTATGGGCATGATATCAAGTCTGAAATTATTCTAGAAGATTGCATACAAGAGGACTGATAAACTCCAGAGGATCTGGAATGAATTCAAGATTCATGAAGCATTGATACCTAATGAAACCAACTACACTTCAAGAATAAACCCCAATATATGATCTTTCCACTACGTTTGGTTAAGCTTTAGAGGGGTAATCTCTGTTTCTCTCTTGCACACAACCTCATGTTTAACCCCTGTGTGAGAGGGGGGTCCCAACTATGCTTATGTGAATATTCTATTTTCTCTCCCTATCACAACATTCTATGTTTTTTTATGGCTTTGGAAAGTTATTCTCAACACCTATTCCAAATTCCTACACTTAAGCTAATGCAGATTTGTAGAGCCCTAGAAAGAAAAATTTCTAGATAGATTTTAATTAGTGCTTTGATTTTTAGATTGTTGTTTACTCAAGGGTATAAAAGTGAAATTGATGATATTCGTGACTTTGAATCCAAAAGCGTGCGATAGAATGAGATGCAAATCTTTATGTTTGATGAACTCTATATATGGAAAGGAGAAGAGTCATTTTCCATTCCCAAATGCATAAACCCAATGCGGTTTACCTAATGCAAAATACAAACATGTACCACCCCAAACTTTGAATGCAATCAATTTTTGTTCGTTTGATTATAAATGCAATGAACCTAAATCAAATGCAAGTTCTTTCTACTTCCTTACTTTCAATGCAAGAATCCAATGAAGATACAAAGGAATATGAAGTAAAAATATCGAACAAGAAATGCACTAAAACTAACGAGAACTGAGAGAAACCAAGTGTGACATAACTCGCACAATCAATGTAATATACCAGATATAAAAAGTATGCAGAACATAAATAAAATGCTAGAAATGGCAAAATAACAGTAATATAACCAACATAATCTCCACAATAACACATAAATGATATAAGAACAACAACAAGAATAACACTTTGATTCAGAAAGAAATGTTCACAGGCCTCTTTGAGGGGGCAACCTCCAGTCAAGTAGCGCTTTGTTACAATAATCTCCAAGCTAGGGTTATACTACCCTCGACTCCTATTTATACTAAAAAGAAGCATCTAGAGGAAGAATCTTCTAGAAGCGAAAGCTTCTATTAGGTCTTCTTACATCCGCCTTATTCTATTTTATTGAAAGGCATTATTAATATTGACCTTTATTACATTATAATGTATTGCTCCACCTATGTGTGGGTTAGGACCCTAACATGTCCGCCCCCTTAAAAACAACCTTGTCCTCAAGGCTTGAGATGTAGAAACTATTGTAGAATGGTAGCTGGTTCCCAAGTGACATCTGTTGGAGTTGTATCTTTCCACTAGACGAGCACTTCCTTGATGGTTCTATGACATAGGCGATGCTCACGCTAGTCCAAAATGGCTTCTATTGTAGCCAAATGGATCCTTCTTCAACTAACTCGGGAAGGTTGGTTTGAATTTGGCACCGAGTTCCAATTACCTTCTTTAAGCATGAAACATGAAAAACAGGATGTAGCTTCGAATGACTGGGCAGAGATAATTGATAGGCGACTTGTCCCACGCGCATGAGAATGGTATAAGGACCATAAAATTTGGGTGATAGCTTCTGAAAATGCTCGGCCTTGAGGGAAGTTTGCTTGTATGGTTGCAGTCACAGAAACATCTGATCCCCTTCTGAAAATTGACATTCAGAGTGACCTTGATTTTCTTGTTGCTTCATGCAATTCTGTGCCATGACCAAGTTCACTTTGAGGGTACAAAGAATATCCTCTCGAACTGTAAGTGTTTGGTCAACCACATGGACCTTCGATGTACCCTGTAAGTATGAGATAACTGAAGGTGGCTTATATCCATATACCGCTTCAAAAGGAGTCATGCGTGTGGCTGTATGGTAGGAAGTGTTGTACCACCATTCAGCTAGGGGTAACCATTGAACCCACTGATTTTGATTTTCAGAGGAAAAACACCTCAGATATGTTTCCAAACATTTGTTGACAACTTCCTTTTGACCATCAGTCTGGGGATGATAAGTTGTTCTTAGATTCAATTGGGTGCCTTGAAGCTTGAACAGGTCTTGCCAAAAATTACTTGTGAAAGTTGGGTCACGATCAGAAACAATAGAGTGCAGCATGCCATGAAGATTGAAGACATGGTCTATGAAAATTTGAGCCATCGTGGATGCAGTAAATGGGTGTTGAAGAGAGCATAAATGATCATACTTGGAAAGGCGATCCACAACCACCATTATGACTGATTTATTTCCCGATTTGGGTAAGCCAGTAATAAAGTCCATAGAGATATCCTTCCAAATAGTAGGTGGGATCGAACGCAGTTGTAGTGTGCTCGGAGATTTTTTTGTTTCTCCCTTGTTGCGTTGACACACATCACATTTAGTGACAAAATTATGGATGTCCTGTTTCATACCATCCCAGAAAAAAGAACGTTTAACCCTGTCATAGGTTTTGGTGAACCTGGAGTGCCCTATTGTGGGTGTAGCATGAATCTCAGAATGTACTGTGGATTTAAGCTTTGATTGTTTACTTAAATACAAATGGCCTTTGTATCGAAGCTCATCCTGGATCCAAGAGTTCCCTGGGGGAGCTGGAGCATTGGTCTGCAATTGTTGGATCAGATGCAAACTTTTGGGATCTTGTAGCCATTGCTGGTGAACAACTTGGAGCCAATCTGGTACAATGAAGGAAAGAGAAAAAATAGATCCTTCGTGTTCATATTTTTAGGACAGTGCATCCGCCACCACATTGTCTTTGCCTTTCTTGTAAATGATCTCATAATAATATCAAAAGAGTTTAGTCACCCATTTTTGTTGCTCCGGGGAGGAAATGCGTTGTTCTAGAAAGTACTTGAGGCTTTGATGGTCTGTCTTAATTTGGAAACATTGCCCCAAGAGATAAGGGAGCCACATATCAATGACATGCAAAATAACCAACATTTCCTTTTCATAGATGGGTTTTCCCATATTCCTTTTAGATAGTTGCTTGCTGGTGAAGGCCAAAGGTCTACCCTCTTGCATAAGGACAATGCTGATTCCTTTTCCTGAGGCATCACATTCCAACACAAAGGTATTTGTGAAATCAGGATGGGCCAAAACCGGAGTGGTGCACATGGCCATCTTCAAGGTTTGGAAATCTTGAGCAGCGGCTAGAGTCCAAGTGAAAGAGTTATTTTTGAGGAGAGTAGTGAGAGGTGCTGCAATCTTGCCATAATTCTTAACAAACTTGTGATAATACCCTGTTAAGCCCAAAAATCCACACAATATTTTGAGAGTCTTTGGGTGCGTCCAGTCTTGCATAGCTTCAATCTTTGCTGGATCCACCCTGACGCCATCCTTGCCAACTAGATGACCCAAGTATTCTACTTCTGAGGCACCAAAGGATCATTTAAACTGTTTCAAGAAAAGTTGGTGCTGGGAGAGTAGATGGAGAACTCGATCCACATGGGTAAGATGGTCTTTCCAAGTTTTGCTATAGATGAGGATATCATCAAAGAAAACTAAGACAAAATGACAGAGAAAAGGACAAAAGACATGGTTCATGAGGCTTTGGAAGGTGGAGGGGGCGTTACATAAGCCAAAGGGCATGACCAAAAACTCATAGTGGACCTAATGAGTGTGAAAGGCTATCTTGGGAATGTCTACCTCTTTCATACGTATCTAGTGATAGCCCGAGCAAAGATCAAGTTTAGTAAAGAATTGGGTGCCACTCAATTCATCCAGGAGGTCATCAATGACAGGAATGGGAATTTTGTCTTTAATGGTCAGTTTGTTGAGAGCACGGAAGTCATGACACATTATCCAAGAACCTTCTTTCTTTAGGACCATGATGACCAAAGAAGAGTAGGTTCTTGTACTAGGACGGATAACGTCTGCAGTAAGGAGTTCTTGGAACATTTTCTCAATTTCATTTTTTTGTGAAAAGGGGTGGCGATACAAACATATATTGGGAGGAAGGATTCCAGGTACAAGGGGAATGGAATGATCATGAAAACCATGGGAAGGAGGGAGTTCTTAGGGAGTGGAAAATACCATTTGATTCTTAGAAAGGAGGGCTTGGAGGTCTTGCGGCAACGAGGGTGTATCTATTTCTTTTATGGCATGGAGTTGGGAAATGACACTAGAATGACCTTTTTTGAGCAGCTTTTCCATGCGATGGGAACTAATGGCCTCAGGTGAACCAACAATGATGCCTTGGAATTTATATTGGTGGCCTTTCTGGTCAAATTGCATGGTTAAGTCCTTAAAATCCATGAGAATGGGGCCCAAAGTCCTTAGCCAGTCTGCACCCAACACAATGTCACAACCGCCCATGTCAATAGAAAACATATGGGATTTTAGGTGGTAGTCACCAATTTGGAGACACACATTTTCACAGTGCCTGCCACATTTCATAGAACCACCATTGGCAATCATGATTTGGAAATTGTTGACAGCATGGATGTAGCAATGGGTTTCTTGGGCAATGCGGTGATGAATAAAATTATGGGTGCTTCCACTATCAACTAGAATGATGACCTTTCGATGCTTGATGTAATCGATTAAGTTGAGGGTTTAGGGGGCGGAGAAGCTGGTGAGAGCATTGAGGGAAATGATTGGTTCCACTTTGGGAGGGTCGGAGGGAGGGTTTATGTTAGTGATTTCCAGTGACTCAGGCACAAGGGGAGTTTCAAAATCCTCTTCCGAAATATCCTCAGAGATGGCCATAAAAATATCTTGTTCCTTACATTTGTGGCCCGAGAAATATTTGTCATCACAATTATAACAAAGGCCTTTGAGTTGGCATTTAGCCATTTCAACCCTGGTCAATTTTTGGATATTTAATGGGGCAGAGGGAGTATTGGGGTTTATGGGTTTGGGGTGAGGGATAAAGGAAGGTTTACCGTTTTGAGAGGAAACAACTAGTTGTGCTTCTTTAGCTTTTTTAGTAGCCTCCACCCAACTCACAGGTCGAGCCAGGAGGAAATGGGCCCGAATATCCTCCTTGAGGCCACTGATAAAACAATCTGGAAAGAAAGCATCAATCATGCCCTTTGTTCAAAAATCCAGGTGCTCAAATGCAACTATGAAGTCTTCTACTATTTCGGATTGTTTCAATTTTTTCAAATGGCCCAAATGGTTGGTGTTAGTGTCAAAGCATTCATAAAGCTCAGTCACAAATTGGGTCCAAGCAATATACGCTTGACGGGAAGTTTTTCTCCATTGCCACCATTGACAACATTCTTGATCTAGATGGAGAACACCATACCGGAGTTTGGCCAAGTCATCTGTAATGGTGTATAAAGAGAAATAATGTTCCATTTGGGTGACCCAACCAGTGGGGTCCGAACCATCATATTTTGTCACATCCACCCGTGGAAGGCGTAGGTCACGTTGAAAGTGATGGTGATGAAAGGTATGGGAATGGGAGGAATGTTCACCTTCAACCTTTGGAGGTGCGTCATGGAAAGGGTCATCGGTAGGGATCTTCAGTTTGGTGCAGATTGATGCAAAGACAGATTCAAGCTGGGTGGTCAGTTCTTGTTTGAATTCCTCCATTGAGGACTGCATGGATGCATTTATGGTTGTAATTATGGATGTATCCATGGAGGCAACAGTAGCACTAAGTTGTTTCACTTATTTTTGGGTCTCTAGGAAACTAGATTGCAAGGTGTTGAAGCGAGACTCCGGGTCTTGGCTACGGGTATGGGCCATGAGGATAGGTGAACTGAAAAGGGGTGGGCGGGGTCAATTTTTTTTTCCGAAAAATGATATGGATGAAGGTGATAAGGGTGAAGAGATGAATCTAATGGAATAGGTCTCAAATAATGGTGAAAAAATTTCCAGATTTTTTTTTTTAACACCTGCGGAGTTGTACTCCGGTTTGAAGAATACTGTAGTGATGAAATCCCCATATGCTTAACCAGAAAGAACCATGTATTTACTTGGAAACCCGAAAACAATTGCATGGCAAGAGATCCTGTCTGTGTTAATTTGTTTATGTTATTGTCCCCCCAAGGGTTCTAAAGATAAGGGTTTTCCCTGTGCTATAGCTCTCTTATATATGTGCGGGGTCCAACAATAGTAATCGGCCCAATATCTCAGGGAACTAACTAAGGAGGATAGATCGTACCCTTAGCCATACTACCTGACTACCCAGGTATTAGAGAGTATCTTCCCGAGTACTGTTCTTGGTGGCACTATAACAATCAGGCGGCCGATCAATTTATCTAAAGAGGGCTTCAAGAAATCTACGCTGATCCGTACACAGGTGTTGTCTGATGCACTACCACTCGAAGGGGTACCAATAGGGGTTACAAGGGTGGCCAACAGATGTGCACTTAAGAACCATTTGTATTTCCTGCGTGTATGAATCCCTCAACCATGGGTTTATGTGTGTAACGACAGATCTTTGTGGATTAAATATATCGTAATACATCTCTACCCTGAAATTTTTTTTCCCACAATTTCTGCCAAGGAAAGTGCTCTGATACCACTTGTAATATACCAGATATAAAAAGTATGCAGAACAAAAATAAAATGCTAGAAATGGCAGAATAACAGTAATATAACCAACATAATCTCCACAATAACACATAAATGATATAAGAACAACAACAGGAATAGCACTTTGATTCAGAAAGCAATGTTCACAGGTCTCTTCGAGAGGGCAACCTCCAGCCGAGCAACGCTCTGTTACAATAATATCCAAGCTAGGGTTCTCATACCCTCGACTCCTATTTATACTAAAAAGAATCATCTAGAGGAAGATCCTTCTAGAAGTGGAATCTTCTATTAGGTCTTCTTACATCCGCCTTATTCTATTTTATTGAAAGTCCTTATTAATATTGACCTTTATTACATCCGAATATATTTCTCTACCTATGTGCGGGTTAGGAACCTAACAATCAAGAACTCAAAAACTCGACAAGAAAGAACAATTTCATAATGCCTCCAACAAGAACCCAAACAATGAAAAGAGAAAGAGATAATCGCTCGAAAATCCTTAAAAATGAGCAGCAAGAAAAGGAATTCAAGTTAGGTTATGGTAAGCATATGAATATAAATAATTCAAAATAGGGATATGTTCCAAGGAATATTGAAAATAAACTCAATACCAATCAAACCTTTACAGACTTCTTCCAATCAATCAGATAATTGAAAACATCACGAGACAAAGACCAAACTAGAAAAAAATAAGGTGAACCAATCTCACAACTTAGAAGAGGTTTACAAGCTAAAAAAAGATAAAAATGAGTGATAAGTATCAAATCCTCAATCAAACAAAGAAAAAAAATAATTGTAAGACTTTTGAGTCAAAAATGCACTTTAGTAGACCTAGCAGATTAAGGTTAAAACCCTGAATTTTCCTCAAAAAGAGAGAATGGCTCTCTTGTCCTTAAGAGACAGAGCGTCAGTC
>JZKD02S0304127.1:0-19855 GCA_000966675.3 Picea glauca | reverse complement strand
AAGAAGACGAAGAAGGTTGAGGAAGTCCAAAATATAGACAACCTATCTATGAGGACGGCTTCCATTACACCAGATTAAGGAGGTGATAGCGAAGACTTAGAATAAGTCGAACAAAGACCAGAAGACGAAGTAGAAATCATAAAGAAGAGGAAGGGTTTGCCTCTGGATACTTCCTCTCGGAAGAAATTGAAAGCACATGTAACTAAGTTCCAGACCACGCTCACTCTAGATGACTTCAGTTTCCTCATCACAACTATGAATGAAGCTATAGAAGAGATAACAAAAAAACAGGAAGCTAAGGAAGAGACAATGTACAACCGAATTGAGATCAAGCTCCAAGGAGTGTAGCAGGCACTTCAGTCTAGCCGCACAGTCTCCACTGCGCCCTTGCCAGAAGGAACAATGGAAGAGGGAGATGAACCAGTTCAACTCTGAAAGATTGCTAACACAGTCGAAGTATGCCTTCAAAATGCACAGGAAGAAACAACATAGGCCACCCAGTCCTTAAAGTAAGCACATGAGGAAATCATCGAGCACCATCGAGCTACGCAACAAGAGAAGGACACTCTCCAAGCGAAATTTGAAGAAGATAGAGCGAAGATCCAAAAAGTGAAAGAGAAATTGCTCGTGAAGAAGATAGGGATTGAAGAAGCAGTCAACGGAGCATTTTTCTCTGTGACTGGCTTAGAGAAGAAGGAAGAAGAACCCATAGAATTCCAAGTGATGAAGCTTGCTAAAGTTATTCAGCAACTTCAACAAAGATTCGTGGAATTAGAGCTTTAGACAATACCAAGTACCCTACAAGAAGTGTGTGACCAGCAAGAAATGACTTCCTGAAGCATAGTAGAAAGGATTAAAGAACTCACTGAGGAATGCAAACAGTTAAGTAGAAGAAGTGCGCATATATATGAGAACCTAACCGAGAATCCAAAATTTCATAAATTGGAGTTGCAGCTCCAAGAAGCGAAGCAGCACGCAGATACATTACAAGTGCAATTGAAGGCCTTGTCACTAGTCGAACGAATGAAGAGGTTTCATGAGCAACACACCGCCCAGAAAAAGATCCACATGATCCAAAGTAAATTGATGTAAGGCTCTCAGCGACTTCAACCATTGCAAGAGAAGGCATGTCAACTGTTCACTGGAGTTGAAAGCCAAGGGGCAGAACTTGAATAGGTTTTCATAACCACAGAACAGTGCTTGGAAGGACTAGTAAATGACATAGTGATCCATGAATTCATTGAGCAAGAGGTCGTAGCAATGCGGAAAGTCGAAGCAGCTCGAGCCAAACTCAAGGCCTTCGAGGCAGAAATGATTAGACCTGAGTGACTCGAGACGAGTCACAGGTGAGTGTTGGGGGCCTGTTGGCCCTTAACCACATTTTGAGGAACACTTGGTCATATTTGACCATTTTTTGGGACTTCGACGGCCTATTGAATATGAAGCGCAAAGCGAAGCAGAGATTGCAGAAGATAGACCCCCTTTTTGGGTCCTTTTTGGGTTTTTGGGAATATGTAATGGGAAAGGGATGTCGGCCCGTGGGTTTACCCACGCTTAGGCCCACTTTTGTAATGTATAAATAGATATCTAGGTGATGTAAGTGGGAGAGAATATTAGCCAAGGGCTTAGTGCTAGACTTGATCTATGTGATTGACTTGCAGAGCTAAGTGCAAGTGTTGTAAGTGCTGAGTGCAAAGATTGTAAGGAGGCTCTATGCTAGATCTACTCGAGGAAGGAGGATCTGGCGAGGTGCACTCAGATCTCCTGTCCTATGTGGAGTAGGATTTTGATAGCTCTGTGCTGTAACTGAATTGACTAAAGAGAATAAAGAAGAAGAGTTGGTGGACGTAGCCCCAGGGTGGTGGTGAACAACGTAAATACTGTGTGTTTTTCTTTGTGCTTATTCTTAGATGTTTTGTATTGCTAAGTGCTTAGATGTGATTAGATAGACTTGCTTATGCTTGATGCTAGAGATGTATATGAATGCTAAATCTGATGTGTATAAATATGCTAAGTGCTTGGTCTACTAGATTTGATCTGTCTTGTTTTTGATAAGTGCTAAAATAACCTATACCTAAGTGAATGTTGTGATACTCTGTTATGTCAGGGAAGTAGATCTAAGTGGAATATTGATGAATGATCTCTGCTAAATGCTTGCTAAGTCTTGTAATCATAGATGTGTGTCCTATATAAGGTTGAAGACACCTGATTCTTGCAACCACCCCTGCCTCTACCTCGGGTGACACTTCATCGGCTTTGCAGGTGTTGTCGAAAGGGCCGATAGTTAGGGTTTTCTTGGTGTGTTGTTGTAACGTTGAACCCCGGTTCTGCTCCTATTCCAACAAGCTACAACAAGAAACAAGGAAGCGAGAAGCATTGGAAACAGTTTGTGCGCAAGCCAAATCTGAAACTCAGGAGGAGAAGGAATGTAGAAACAAGCTGGAACGCAGAGTGGAAGAAATTTTTGGGAAACTTTCAACCACTGCGCATGGAAATGAACTCCCAGCTGCCAAAAATATCGACTAGATTGCACAGGAAATTGATTAGTATTAGAAGGAGATCGAGACTCTTCACAGACAAATTAGACCAACAACTCCATCAGTAGTGAAGGAGCAAAGGAAGGAGGAAGCAACAATACAACTGCAGGAGCTAGAAAAACAAGTCAGCATGGCAACCGACTTGTTGGACAAAGCAACACAATTGTGGACAAGGCTAGAAGAGGACCCACAGGTCCAACACTGTGACAAGGAGGAGGAGAGGATTAATGAAATGATCCAATAACTCAAGCAGTGACATAAGAACATACCAATTCTAGAATGGGTCAATGGAACACAAGAGTTAAAAAAGATACAGGCATAACTTATCACTGTGCAAACACAGAAATAGGAGTGTCAGGCTCAAATAGAACCATTGCAGGAACGGGTAGCATAATTACTTGCACAGGAAGAAGAAGCCAGAACAAAGACAACACATACTCAACTAGAATGCATAGGACTAATGAGCGAGGAAGTGGCAGCGCAAATAGTCAAGACCATTAGGGAGAAAACCACGCAGACACTGACACAAGAAGCAGAATTACAGGAAACGTTCTAGACGATCACCAGGGAGATCAAGGAAGCACAGATAGATTAGGTGACTCAGGACGAGTCGCATGTCAGTGTTGGGGGCCTATTGGCACAAGGCCAAAGTGGAAATAAGAACGATTGTGGGAAAGAAAGCATGCAGAAAACTAAAAGTAACAACTAGCAGAAGATCAGCACATGTGAATACAAGAAAGTGTGGACAAAGGAAAGCGACAGCTGGAGGAAGAACAACACGCACATGGGAGAAATACCTAGCGTAAGAAGGGTTAGGGTTTTGGTAATATTCTATAAATGTCTGAAGAGCCCAAAATGTATAAATATAGATACAAAAGTATCATATAGGGTTGTTGGTTGTTGATTGTTGATTGTTTTTTAGTGTTGTTCTTGTTTTGATTATGAGCGTAGACGATATGTAAAGGGTTTTTAGTTGTACAAACCAAGTTTGTAAGATATTGAGCAAAGGTGATATGAGGGAAGGTAGATCTGAGGATTAGACCACAGGCTATGGAGCCTGGTGCGATCTAGTTCGCCTCACATAGATCTTACCCAATTTTGTGGAGAATTGTAAGTGTGCGGTGCAAGAGATCAAGAACTATCATAATAAAAGAGCCAAGAGCCAAATCTTTGTGTATGTATCCCAAGAGGGGGTGAACCATGGTAATACTCCCATAATGTGTTGAATGTTTGCATGCCTTTACTTTCTTTCAACAGTTAATGGTTAAAGTTTGATGAATGAGTTAATACATTGTTATGAATCTGTTTATACTTTGCTGGAATTATACTGTGTAATATACATATGTGACTTCAAGGAATAAGTGGATTATGGTAATGGCTCATGGTATAGGGCCTAATCAATAAACCCTTTATCCCCTACTCTGTCTTAGACTGTAAACACCTGAGTCTTACAGTCACCCATTTAAATCTATCTCGGGTGAGACTGCGCAGTACCTTCCGGGTGTTGTGTTTCCTTCTGGTTTACCAGGAGGGTTGATAGTTTTAGAGGCTTTGTTGGAACCCCAAATGACATGAACCCTGGGTCAATAACTCAGATAACCCGAGAAGGGAATTAATAACCAACACATACCCTACCCCCTTCTAAATTTGAACTTGTGACCTCTTAAGAGGAAACACATGTTCTTAACCCTTAGGCCTACTCTTAATATGGTCCACTCTTAAGAGGAAACACATTTTCTTAACCATTAGTCCCACTCTTAATAAGTTCCACTCATTCATTTAAAATGATGATCCCACCATGAACCAACCAATATCATTCAACAACGAATTATTCCATGTAGATATGAGCATGTCCTCCATTGCTACACTTCATCTCTTTCATACACTGCAGTATATGCCATGGGATTGAAATATGTCTGATGTGAGCCACATATATGCAACATGTCATCACAATTAGGGCCTTCCTCCAGGTTGCTTGAAATGGGCGGATTGGAGAGACTTGCACACTCTTTGCATCTTTTGATGTGAGCCTTCTCTCTCACGAGAACAATGACGCCCAAGATGGATGTACTTAGAACCTTGGCTTCTCAGCTTTCCTCTGTCTAGTGTTTCCTCATGCTCTCAACGTGTCTCAAAGATATCCAACCTAGGCTCTGATACCATTTGTTGGGCAATGAAATACCACAAAGAAATTTATAGCATAAACAAGAAATCAAGACAATCACAACAATTACATATCAGACATAGATTTTAAGTGGTAAACGTTTTATAGAAAAACATCCACGAAGCAATGGAAATGGACTTATTATTATTTGAAAATAGGAAATTACAACCATCAAAGCAAGCTTACAATTCATGACCCTCTCATCTTCCTCTATAGGCAACAAATTTATCCACATCCTTTATAGTTACAAGAAACTGTTGTAATAATTGATGTTTCTAAATTAACTAATCTGCCAGATTTGTAGGATTTGTATCCTCAAAAATGGGATAATTGGTTGTCATATTCAACAAGGCATTGTTAAGAAATCATTTATTGCTTGCAATTGTTCATTCATGAATGTAAATGTATTGTAATTGATGAGTGCATTCTCAGAGATGATTTTGGGCCTAAGCTTCTTGGTATTAAGGGTATTAAGGACCTGGTAATTCCATAGTAGTTTTCCATGAAAGATGAATAATTCAAGCTGGATGGTAGCATGATTAGAGAATAGAAATTCTATTCACAACAACAAAATCTTGTATCTACATCAATCCATGACTTACAATGTCACCAGTTGAAAAGAAAAAGAAGGTAACCTCAATTTTTATTTTTTCATTTACAAGTTATTAATGTGGCATGGACTAAGGTTATTCCATTTCTGTATCTTGGTTAGGTGGAACCCCTAAGGTTATTCCATTTTCGTATCTTGTTAGCATGTCCAATTTGATGAGAAAGAAATTTAGGTATTCTCAATTTCTCTCCTTTGGGCCCGTGTTCTAGGCATGAGGAGGAGGAGGAGGTGGAGGTGAAAAATGAGGTGTTGGGACTAGAAAAGGAGGAGGTGGAGGTGGTAAAGGGGGAGAAGGTGGAACTAGAAAATAAGGAGGTGGAAGTGGTAAAGGGGGAGGATAAGGAAAAGAAAAAGGATATGGAGGAGGAAGTGTTGAGCAGCGAAAGCATAAATAACAAGTATTTTTAATTGCAAATATTGAACAAGATGAGAACAATGCAATCATACAAATTAACACAATGATTTTATGTGGTAAAACCTTATATAGGGAAACATCCACGGGACAATGATATTCGGTTTATTTATCGTTCAAGGGAGATATTACATTATCCAAACTAGGATTTTCACTCACACTCAACCTCACAAGCCTCTATGGGTGTACATGGATTTATAGAATCTCTTCACATTTTATAAAACTGACTACATTAATGTAGATCCAAAATTTGGGTGTTTTGTTTCAACAACAAGCTAATTTAAGGGAGACACTAAATCTGCTACAATCCACAATTATTTTGGAAAATTATTGGCATGTCTCAACAATATCCACCTTGACAACAATTTACCTGAATATCATGTCCATTTTATTCATAACATGTGTTGCAAGCCAAGAGAATCCATGCACCACTGCAGTTTCTCTAATAACACTGGTTTCCTGAACACATCTATATGATTTTCTTGAGTTTGGATTTTCTCAAGTATCACTCCACCTCCAACATGTCTTCCAAAATGATGCTTTGAGACATATCCTAAGGTAAATCTCTTGTATCCAACATACCTGGAAAATCTGAATTACAATTACCATAGAATAAACCACTTAAACCATTATAGGTGACACTTGTGCCTCTAAAACTCTGAAGCACCCATTTCACTATTTCACCTAAATTTTCCATCTGTCTGACAACATCAAGTGAATGTCAAATATCTGGTCTTAAGCATTTCATCGCATACAAAATACCTCCCATTGTAATGACACATGGTATACGAGACACAACATTTTTTTCTTTATAAACAAGACCTAAACTTGAAGAAAACTTATAATGGAAAGAAACATGGATATTAACAGGTTTCACAATATTCATACTGAACTTCATCAATATCGATTTATGTTGTGATAACCACAAGTTACCATGTATATCATCTTTTTGTACATATCCGCTCAAAATTTGTTTTGCTGCTCCTTGATCCTTCATCTGAAATGTCATGTCCAACTGAGCCTTTATCTCACTGATCTCAACCATGCTTCGGAACAAAATGAGTATATCATCAAAAAATAACATCATTATAGTGAATGTACTATTAACAATATATTCATACTTACCCCTTGAAAAAATTTGGCTCGTCATGAAGGATTCAAGCCTCTTGTATAGTTTCTTGGGTACCTTTAGGCCATACAAGGAATCCTCAAGCTTGCAAACAAATCTTCCTTTACGATTTTGAACAAACCCTTCTGGTTGTTCTATCAACACTATATCTCTATTAATGACTATTTTGTGTGAAGTAGGATCCCACACTCTACATCCATTTTCTCAATCATCATAAATAGAAGAGACATAAAACAAGCAGAAATTCAAGAACAAAGATTCTAAGTATGGAAGAAACTTACAGTTTTGCAACCCTTTCTTTCTCATATGAACTTGTTTCTTCTGCCATAGACAAGAAGATACATTTGTCACCTCAAATGTCACTTCAATACTACCTTCCAACTTATAAATATTATCAATCTTTATTTATTTCATTACTACTAAACTGCCTTTCGACACTTTGAGTGCTCCACCTTGACCTATATACTTATATCCATCAGAATCCAAAACTCCTAATGAAATCAAATTTATCTTAAGTTTAGGTACAAATATTACATCCATTAACTCTCTAACAATACCATCAAACATCTTGATTCCAATGATGTCAACCCCAACAATTTTACAAGGAATACCATTTCCCATAAATACAACACACTCATCAAGAGATTGGTAAGAAATGAACCAATTTCTATTTGAGAACATGTGGTGGGAGGCACCCGAATCTAGCTGTCATTCTTCATGATATTGTAAGCTACTAGAAACAGATAGAACTTCATTAGTGATACCTAAATTTGTTGTCGTAGCCAAATTTTTCTTTCTCTGTAGAGTTGTTCTCGGATTCTTTTCTTTTCCAGCAGTCTTTCTTGAGATGCCCTGATTTTCCATAGTACCAACATTTTTCTCTACCCTTTCTGCCTCTTGAATTAGAATGTGAAGAGCTTCTCAGATTCTTCTCTTTTTCTTTGGGTTGACCTATGACCACCATCGCCTCTGAAGTTAAGGTTTCTTGACTAGATGTTCTCCTCATATCCTCAGCCAAAAAATCTCCCACAACAGAAGCATAATCTACTACATCTGTTGAGCTAAATCTAATAGAGGTGACTGAAATATCCCAAGACTTAGGAAATGAACACGATAGTGTAACTTCCTTATCTTCATCTTCGAGTTTTACTTCCATACTAGCCAATTGAACTATAAGGGTATTAAAGGTATTTAAATGGTCAGAAATTTTTGTACCTTATTTCATCCATAAACTATAAAACCACCTCTTCAAGTAAATTATGCTCGTCAAGGACTTCATCATATATAGAATTTCTATCTTACTCCATAAGCCTGTTGCTATATCCTCTCCTACAATATTAAACAGAACTTCATCTGCCAGGCATAGATGAATGGTACTTAATGTTGTTGCATCCAAATCTTCCCATTCCTTGTTCACCATGGTTGTTGGTTTCTTTGTCCTGCCTGTGAATGCCTTTTGCAACCCTTGTTGCACCAACAGATCCGACATCTTGAGCTTCCAAAGATCAAAATTGTTTTTTCCATTGAACGTTTCCACTTCAAACTTTGAACTTTGAACCTTTGCCATTAGCAAAAATCACCTACTCTACTGCTTATAAACCAAAGATTCTTTAAAATATGGAGGTATAATATTTTAATTCAAAGTGAGACTATAAAATAAGATTCAAGGCATAACAAGATTTAATATATATATCTTGAATACCCCCACCTTGTTTTTTATAAAAAAAATGTCCACTTCTAATATGTATACGTCCATCTCATATAATTTATAAAATACAAAGCTTTTAGAAAATTTTATCTTAACTTTGTTTAATTCCATAAAAGTGATTCTTTGACTCTTCATAACTCGTGTGCTATGCAACCAAAAATGAAAAAAATGCATTCATACCTTGTAATTTGTGTGTTAATTGGAGGACGCTCCCCCACGGTGATTCGGGGTGCATCTAGGATTCTTTGGCTCCATTCACAAGGCCTGTCCCTCTAGAGACGCTCCACAACCTTGACACCAGGTGCATATGGGTGCATAAAAATGTAGTTTCTTGAGTTTCGGATAGGGAATGCTCCTCCAACACTCCTTAGGGAGTGTCTGTGTAAGAAAAACCAGCTCTTATGCAAAGAATTTGTCTTCTAGCACTCGCATTTGGATTTCCATGCTCAGAACTGGTAGGAACTCTCCTTCACATGCCAAATCTCACCCCAAAGGTTCTTGAACTCATGAAGATTTACTCCACTCACTTGTCTCACCTTCTACACTTGCTCTGATACCACTTGTTGAGCAACTAAAGAATAAATAAAAAGTATTTTTAATTGAAAATATTGAACAAGATGAGATCAATGCAATCACACAAATTAACACATTGATTTTACGTGGTAAAACCCTATACATGGAAATTTCCACAAGACAATGATATTCATTTTATTTATCATTCAAGGGAGATATTACATCTGCCAAACCAATATTATCACTCACACTCAACCTCACAATCCTCTATGGGTGTACATGGATGTATAGCATCTCTTCACAGTTTATAAAATGGATTACACTAATGTAGATCCAAAAATTGGGTGATTTGTTTCAACAACAAATTGATTTAAATGCGCCACTAAATCTGCTGCAATCCACAAAAATTTTGGAAATTCATTATAGCATATATAAATAGGAAGTGTGGGTGGAAAAAGAGGAGGAGAAGGAAAAGGAAAAGGAGGTGAAGGAGGTGGAGGAAGTGGAGGTGGAGGTGAGGAGAGAGTGGAGGTGGAAAAGGAAGGGGTGAAGGAGGCAGTGACATAGTATTCAATACACAGTGTTTCCCTCCATGCTCAGTGTTGGAGCAGGAATTTTTGGGAGTAAGCGCAACAAATGAGGAAGAGTGAGCCAAAGGGAACAACACATGCTAAAAAAGAAGAAGGATCAGTGAGAAAAATGGAAAAGGAAGCAGTGCACGACAGGATTTGCAGAAATATGGTGCACATGTGGACAAACCTAACCATGCTAGGGTTAGGGTTTTTGAGTCATATTTTAAGGGTTTTAACCCAATTTTGTAATATAAATAGAAGAGGTATAAGGTAGATTGAGGTATCTAGAATTGAGAGTATTATCATATCTTTAGTATCTTTTGGAGTCCTTTTTGAGTTTTGAGTCTATATTTTGGTGAGAGCTATGGATCTCAGATGGAGTTGATGTAACTGAGGGTCAAGTCGCAAGCTGTGGAGCTTGGTGCAATGTTGTTCCACCTCACTGCACACCACTATTCACATGATGTAATGCACGTAATTCTATTTTGATGAACAAGAATAAATAAAAAGAAGATCTTTGTGGACGTAACCCTAGGGGGGATGAACCACAGTAAAACCATGTGTTACAATGTGTCTGAATGTCTTTGCTATTTCTGAACTTATGGTTGAATGGTTAGATGAATGGTTTTAATTACGGAGTGCACTAGAATATGTATGAAAAGATGAATATTAGGAATGAATGAAATAGTAGATCTGATGAATGGTATAATAGAATGCATGTTAACATAGAAATAGAAGTAAGAGGAACAAACTCAATCCCTTCCATGACTATAGACACCTACATCCTGTAGTCACCCATAAACCATCTCGAGTGAGACTACAGTGTACATGGTGTAGCCTTTTGGTTTACCGAAAGGGTCGGTAGTGAAAAGGGTTTTGTTGGAGAACTAAGGTAGAACTCAGGTTAGCTAAAACATCCAAAAAATATTTTCATTTTCGGATGTAACTCAGAAGGACAACCTTGAAGGGGTTCGGTGAAGAAGAAGAAGAGGTATGTGTTTACTAATTCACATGAAGCCCATTTCTGTTGTTTTCCAGAGTCATTACAGGAGTGTTACACATGATTTTGGTCACTCTAGTGATGTCTCAACAGTGATGTATTCAAGCTCCCAACAAGGACTTTTTTCTTAAGAAAGGTGGCTCTTGTCTTCTTCCAAAAACATATTTTTAGGACGCGTTTGTCGGCTACCTATGGTATAGGGTGTGAAAATCTCTCATTCTCATAGGCCACCCACACTTAGCGTGAGAACTGTTCGCAGGTTGCTCCATAGATAGGGTGTGAAACTGTTTTTAAGCTTGGAAAGGAGAAGAGGTCATGAAGGTTCTAGAAGGGGATCTTCTAGAAAATGAGTTGGCATTCGTATGGTTTTCATTTTACTGACTTCTCAGATTTGGTGGGATCATCCTCATCCATTTAACTATCTCTCCTTCTCCTATATATTGAAAGGTTTCTCATGGAAAAGGTTAAGCAAGATTGAATGAAGAATTAGTGAAATAATTGTGTGAAGAACCCTGCTTGGACAGAAGCTTGAAGACTCTATTTGGTCTATCAAGAGGTATTGGATCTTCTTCACGTAAGCATAGAGAAAGTGTGTGTGTTGGAACTAGGGGTCACTGAAAGGAAGCTTGCAACATCAAGGCGATCAGGTTGTATCTTCTACTTTCATTTAATATGATACAGCGGCATGTCCCTTTCCCATAAAGTCACTCTTAATTTATTGTGTAATTCCTTGATCATATGCATAGGTTGACATTGAATATATTTTACTATCTTCACTTTGGTTGGCTTGTGTTGTCTTGGACCTGACTTCATAAGAGCACCAGAGCGAAGTGGGAACAATAGAGACCTAAGGAAGCGATATGAAGGTATGTCACTCATTTCTCCTTATTAGTAGATTCAATGATCACAACTTAGGGAAAGATTCATGTCGTGTTCTATTTTTTTCTATATCCAGGTGGATCTAGGGAGATCTGTTAGTGTCTGCACCTGCCGATTTGTCCAATAACAAAATTGGTGACTTCACTGGGGATACAACCCATTTTTGGTGGTTTTTTCTTGGCCATTTGCTCTTAACCTACCATTTTTCATTCCCATCAATCTCTGAGTCTTGAGGAGACCCTTATAGACTCCCTAGATCCAGAATTTCCTTCAAAATTTTTGTTCTTTTTCCAAAATTTGCTTGATTTCAGGCCTTCTCGCACTGCACCCTTCTATATCCTGCGAGAACCACTAGAGTTCACACCCTATGGTTTAGTTCAATGTGAACTCCTCACATTCTTCCTGTGTCTAGCCTGCAAGAATCCTTGATTCTCGCACTGTACCCCACTGCCAGCCTGCGAGCCCACTTGCAAATTTTTTGGATTAAGGCTTTTGTGTCCTCAGATGCCCAGATTTGTTTGTGTGTCTAGGAAGAACTTTTATGGCCAATGATTAAATGTTTCTTGACTTCAGATCTTGTGAATGATTAGCTTTCAGAAATTGAAATCTCTTCTTGTTCATTATTTTCTCAAGTTTTACCTCTTGACCTTTTCGCAACAAGGATATAATCTCCAGTTTTGAAATTCAAGTGCTTGTTGGGTTGAGAACCTTTGATTGGTTTAAAAGTTGAGATCAATTGTTCTTTTCAATTGCTTATTACTTTGAAAATTATTACCCATGTGCATTTGAAGAGACTGGTCTTGTCAGTTTTTTATTATTGTCTTCATTGAAAGATTGGTTTGGGTGTTTGTTGGGTATTTGTTTTCTGTTGGTTGCTTGTTTTTTTTAGTTCCACCCCTGTTGTTTGGTTTCTAATAAAAATCAAAGACATTTTCTCTTTTTTAAGCAACTTTTTTATTCGAAAATATTGGCAATCAAGTATTGAAAGAGAACGAATAGAAAATTTGCATTGTTCATGATTGTTTGATATTACATTTTAGAGAAGATCATACATCGTAGTTCGTATTGTTCTCGAAAACTCCTCTTTCCCTCCTGTAAATAGGATTCATCGAACAAAAATTTGTATCATTCATTCCTATTTATGCATTGTTGGGTTCGAGTCTCACACAACATCGATTTCATTTCCGTCTACTTTGAGTAACAACAGCCTTTAATAATATTGCGCAATTTTAAAATTTAACTAGTAACTTTTCCTAGGGCTCTTTTACACCAACATTAGCTAGGCTAGAGCTTTGGAATAGGCAATGAGACACACTCTCCAAAGCACAAAACACACAATAGCATCTTGTGATAAGGAGTGTCAAATTCCATTTTCATCATTTTGTCCTGGGAAGCCCTTCCCACACAAGGGTCAAACCTGAGGTCACATCATGATTGACAGAGTTACTCACCCAGTTTTGTTGATATCGGTGTAGAGATTGCACGTATTACGAGGGTCACTTGAATGTATACCCACAATGATGAGTGGAAGCCTCTCAATATGATTTCGGGCTAGATACCCTGCCCTTGCGTGTGGATCAGACTGTCGAATTTTCCCTCGGGAATTATTGTTGTTGGTGGTAACCTTAGTAGCCTATCTTATTAGGGTCTTACACAAAGTGACTGTGAAGGGGCAAGTCTTCACGGTACCTGGAATCGACATTGGCCAAACTCACTCGGGCTCCTTGGAGGGTATACCAACGATTATGTGTGGGAGCTTGCACCAGGGTGTAAGTCCGTTAAGCAGGTCGTCAACGTGAATTTTCCACCCTAGCCCAGCCCCTTCTTGTCTTATCGTTGTGATGTTGGATTTCATCACCAACTACTGACTTCAAAATTAGAAGGTCTTGTTTGCTTGGTTTTTCTTCCTCAATTTTACTAGCACATGTTGTTTGTTTACCCAAGTTGTCCATAGAATTTCCTTCGTAAGTTTCTAACTCGATCACAATTGACCCTACACGTCGTTCATGTAGAATGCAAGGCTTACCCCCAAAAAATATGGAAGGTTTTCAACTCTTTCCTACCAATTTACCAGAGGGCTCTCCTCAATAGAGTGAAGTCCAATACGTTGCCACTGCACAAGTGGAAAGAACTAACTCTCTAGAATGCTTTCAAATTACCAATTCTCGAGAGGACTTTTGACTTCATCCTGACTTCGAGAGACGTATTGTGTGAGTGAATTATTTCAGAGACTTAGTTGTTCAGTCTTCTGGATCACCAACTGGACCTTTCCTAGGACCTGAGGGTCAAGATCCTTTTTGGACTACTGGAATTTTTAGATGGGATCTCTTTGGCTCAGGAGCAGGCATTGATATCACTATCACACCTAAGCTGCCTGAAACATCTGATCCAGACACAATACCTTTTACTATTGCTTATTATTTTCCTGGTACAAAAGCTCTGCCAGCTAGCCACATATTGATTATCCCTCTACAAACGGTCCATTACAAAATGGTCCCAGATACTATGATTCCTCACACTAGGATCACAACGACTAGCCAAGCCCCCATTGGCACACCACTTTTTCCCATATTCACCCCAACACTTCTGCCCAAATATCGTGCGTTGAATGATTCTAATCCCGCTCCTACACAAATCACGTCAAGGACTCCTGGGGGTTTCACTCCTTCTAGGCACCATCTTCCCAGTTTCATTCTGACACTTCCTCCACCGCCTTTCAGAGGACCTCTTTCATCCTCTATCGGAGGCATTGATCCTAGTGGCACCATCTCATCTTTCACACCTAGTTACCAAATTCCTGTTGGTGGAAAATTTCACCAAGGAGGCCAAACTCAACTCCCCCTTGCAGGACAAATCCCAATTGGGACGCAACCCCCGATTGAAGGGAAACCCCCACCGACCCCACCATATGGAAAAAACATATCTCCATCCTTGGCCCAGTATTGGAATCATCTTATACAACATAATCCTCAATCGACTGGGGGGCAACAACCTCAAGCTAACTCCGTCATATCCCCTAGTACAGGAAAACCATATCCAGGCACGTCTAATTCTATTTGGGGCTCGAACGCTCAAACCCACACCCCGGTTCAAGGGTACAACCCTATGAATTACTTACCTCCACACCAACAACTGAATCTGCTCGGATATTCACATTATATGTAGACTTCTTATGATCCCACTAGTTTACTGACGGGACTCCCTCCCCAAAGTCACCAGTACCCGCATGTGAATAGACAGTTACCTTTCTTAGCCACCCTGAACCTCTCGGATGTATCAAGGATTTTAAATGATCTGATCCATCACTCTTCTCAATGGCCCACCATACCGGCCAAATTACCATCCAACATCCCTAAATTCAATGGTAAATCGAGAGAGGACCTGAACAATCATGTAATGACTTTTCACCTTTGGTGCTCATCCAACTCCTTGATGGATGACTCTATTCGTTTACACCTTTTTTAGCGAACCCTCATAGGTTTTGTCACCAAGTGGTATATAGAATTACCACGAGGCTTCTTCACCGACTTCAACACCCTCGCTATGGCTTTCCTCATCCACTACCAGTTACCGATCCGCTATGAAATGGGAACTGAGATTTTGAGTTCTTTCAAACAAACCAAAGCCACTCATATCTCTGATCACATTCATGAGTGGTGGCAGAGACGACATCTCATCAAACTCGAACTTCCTAATCACTTGCTAGCAGAGGGGTTCAAGAAATCATTCGTGAATGACATCGCCCGTGACATCGCCATGGGTGGAATTGTCACAGAAGGACAGGCAATTAGTCATGCTCAATACCTTGACCTCGTTTACTCACAAACATGTACTTTTTATACTTACTCCCTGACGTGCCTCGTCCTTCTACTTCTACTACTTCAAATACTCATGTTTCTTCTCATGCAGCTAATGGTGTGATTGGCACATTCCATGCCCAACCTCATTCCGTCCAAACCTCTAGCAACAACCCCAAACCCATTTCTTCTAATGTTCAAAATGCTCCATCTCCTACCCCTACCACCGACAAGACTTCTGAGGTAAACTCTATTCAATCTACCCCCGCCGGTAAAAATAAATCCAAAAGAGGAAAGGGTAAGAACAAGAGGGATAAAAATAATCCACATATTGATAAAACCAAAACATCACCTATTGATGATAGGGATAAGCACAAACCCCGATACCCTTATCTTATCTGTGGTGATGATCACTACACTAAGGATTGTCCATGACGAGATGAGGTTACTAAGTTCCTTCAAGGGACCAAGAAACCCCCCACTCTAGCCGTATTGTCACAACCCTTCCCCTCTCAACAACAGGCATAATTGGTCATTCATGACCAACCTTCCCCCTCCAATACATCCTATGTCTTAATGTGTACAGGAGATTCAAAGAATAATGACATCACACTTACCACTTGAGCCAAAGATTATTCTTCCTCCAAAGAGAAGGTTGATGCAATACCTCCTTCGTTGGTCCAACCACCTCCCACAACTCCACCTACCAATGGTCCTCTTCATCTTGAATGACTGAGCCTAGATACAGTTCTTCGCCCTCCTCCAAAGGGTGTTGTTCGAAAATCAACTTTCAATCCTCATGCACATGCCGCCCAGAACTACAGTATTGTTGAAGATCTGGCCCAAGCACCGTCCATGATGTCAGCCCTCGATGTCCTTCAGATTTGTCCTATAAAATGGAAGTTATTGTTGAAATATATTGGTGGAATCGACCCTACGGATACGAATTTAATAATTTTTTACTTGGACCATCACATTCCAAGGTTACCCCCTCAACTCACCTTCCAAATACAAGTTATTGTCTCCAACAAAAAAATTTGTAGAATGGTTATTGATGAGGGTGCCTTGACGTGTGTCATGTCTGTTACCATGCTTTGATGAATGATATGGATTCACAAAATGAGTTGGCACAGGATGTTGTTTTCAGCATTGTGGTCTTACCGGACATCCGTTAAGTCTACTACTAGTTTTACACCATTCCAGATAGTCTATAGTCTAGAAGCCATCCTGCCGATTGAATGTGAGATACCCTCCCTAAAACTAGCCGTCTAACTTCTCCCAAACACTTCTGCTAAAGAAGAACATCTGTCGTATCTCATGCGATTAGGTGAAACCCGTCGCGACACCACCCTAGTCATATAAGCCCAGAAGAAACGTGTCAAAGCCCAATATGACAAACATGTCAAGCCTCGCATTTCTCCAAAGGTGATCTGGTTCTCCTTTACAAACAAGATCAGGATATGCTAGGAGAAGGAAAATTTGAAGCTATGTGGCAAGGTCCTTATATCATTAGATGAGTTTTGGAGAAAGTATCTTACGAGTTAGTGGACTACGATGGTATCCCTTTGAGTGAACCCAGAAATGGGTTGTACTTAAAGAAGTACTATGCCTAAGATCACCTTTGCATGAGTGCTTGTATTTTATTGTATCATACTTTTTGTGTGTTACTGTAGTATGCTTTTTCGTTATTTGGTCTCTRCCTTCGACCGCTTATGCTACRTTGTGCTTGGTTTCCAGATGTCCGAGTCTTCGCTACCCCACATTGGCTTCRTCGATGGCACTAGCCGTAGTAATTAGAACCTTGCTTCTACTGCATGGGAAATTTACGCCCCTACAAACRAACTTATCAGTCTATGAGGTCTGTGCCTCGGTCGTGCGACCAATAATATTGCAGAATATAGCGTCATCATCAAATTGTTGATTGTTGTTATTTCTCTTGGTATCCTCCACCTGGTTGTATGACTCGATTCACAGCTAGTAGTACTATATCTAAGTAATGTCTATGTTATTCGAAGTCCTACTTTATTACGGGAATATTTACGAATTCACCTCTTGGAACATCATTTTGATTATATTGAGTATCAACACATTCCTAGATGTCTAAATACATTGACTGATACATTAGCTAACTATGTATTAGACAGAAATTTGGGCCATTTATAAACCAATCACACATCACATGTATCACGTAACACAAAATAAGCCGGTAGAAGCCGTATATATGTATATAACGATCAAAAGTTTTTACAAAAAGTTTCTATCCAAGGACCAAAATCTCAAAATACGAATCCCATATCTTCTACAAAATAGTGTCATGGATGACACTCACGATAACACACAACTGCTCGGGCCACCCTACGAAGCAGTTGACTAATAGACTCAAAGACGCCCATAGTATGGCGTTGCTAACGTCTAGGGATCTCTCCGATAGCAATATCCAGGATGTCCGCAGTCAACCCCTCTAAGTTCTTCTCCACTGCCTCGTAGTCTTCGACATCCCATCTCACCACTAGAGCCACCTCTCCTTGTCGTTGAATAGGAGACATTCCTGAAGGTCGATATGGCCCCACATCTGAGTCATCAAAAAGAGATTTTTTGATTAGTTCTTGGACAAACATAAAAACATTTCATATGATAAAAATTGCAAAAACATTTAAAAAGAACAAAATGTGTACTTCTTACCTAGGTCACCCTATTGAGCATCCTCAGGCAGCGCCAAATCTGGATCCCCTCAAAAATCCAAACCAACGTATGCGTAGTCGTCAATCATCAGTATCTGGGGCCTTAACTAGTCAAAAAATGAATCATTGCACTTGATTATAGGCCTAGCTATGTGACGAGCCATGAGGTTGCACCACCTCAGCATCCTCAGATCCTCTGGGGCTAGTAAACCCCAATCAACCTGTAATCGCAGCAGTGGAACCCTCTCAAGGAAGAATGACACCAAAAGTGATCCGTACCCAAACTGCTTCAAGTCACCCTTTCGGCACTTCGTCAATTGTCTTTTCATACTGCGAAGAAATGCATCAGACCAGTTGAAGACCCGAGGCTCTATACACTCTATGGCATATTGGAAGTAGCTCTGCAGAGCCATGTGTGGAGCCGCACTCTCATCCATACGTGTAATAGTGAACAAGATGGTCCGTAGGTTCAAATCCTGGACCCCCCAAATAGAAACCTTACCCTTGCTCCTTTCTGCCTCAGGAACACAATACTGGTGATAATACTCACTCATGGGGAGTCTGTCACCCCTGCCTCCAGTCAAAGTAGCATGGTATCCACACCATGATAACCCCGTTAGAAAATAGATATCCTCAATATCTAGGGTCAGCGTTGTTGAATAACTGAGAGGGGGGGGTGAATCAGTTGTTACCGTGCTTAAATAATTATGTTTATTTTAAACTCTTTACAGAGCACTCAATGACAATCACAAAATTGCAGGGAAGTAAGCAATAGAACATTCAACATCATTCACACATATGAGATACACAGAGACAAATATTTTCTGAGGAAACCCGTAAAGGGTAAAACCCTCTTCTTCTTTATATCATAAGTAATCTTTACATTCTGTACATTATCATACATATGAGCTTCAACTCATTGTGAGGCTACAACCTCTATTTTTCAAAATGCAACTTGTTGAGAGCACCAACTCTCTGTTTTCTCTAGCACCTACTAGAAGGAAGCACCAACTCCCTGGCTTCTCTAGCACCCACTAGAAGGAAGCACCAACTCCCTGGTTTCTCTAGCACCCACTAGAAGGAAGCACCAACTCCCTAATTTTTCTAGCACCAACGGGATGGAAGCACCAACTTCCAGTCACACAGGCACCAACCTGTATAATAGAGAACAACAGTTCTCCCTTACACCACCCTGCCACCCTGGTTTCTCTGGCTGCAACCAGATGGAATCTACAGCTCCCTGTGTTCAAGCACCCACTTGAACCTCTGATGACAATAGTCCTCCCTAGCACCTCCCTACCACCCTGAAATATAAATATTTTTTTCTGAAACTTATTACAGTGATTCAATAGTTGTCATTGGCTTACTAGGCTTATCACTGTTCTGCTATGTTGCTCTTCTCATTTGTATTAGTGTCTCTCTGCCTTCATGTTCTTGTGTTTTTTGATCTTCTTCTTTTCTCTACAAGTGCACCTCATCCTTCTTTTACTGTCTCAGCTATGCATCTCTGTTCATTTCTTCTGCTGCGCTTTATGCTCTGCGTGCCATCTCCCTCATGTGCACCATTCCTCTTTTGTGCATTTCAGCTGCAGCACTCTCCCCCCTTCTACATGGCTCAATCACTCTCAACCAACCCACATCTCTTATTTGTTCTCCATTCTTATAGTCTCTGTGGACCTTGTGCATGCTATCTCCGCAATGCTTCTGCATGCTCTTCCCATGTTGAGTGCTCTTCCTGATCATTATTACAACTCTTAAGCTTCTCAGGTGGTTAAACCCATGCATCCATCATCACTGGGTGTTATGTTGAGATTCCTTAGCCTCTCCAGTAGTCAAGACTCTTTGTCTTCTAT
>JZKD02S0304116.1:8593-19855 GCA_000966675.3 Picea glauca | reverse complement strand
TAAAACTTACAAAACCCACTTCAAAGTCAAAGTGCATTACATAATTGAAAGAAATCAAGCAGAGAGTAGTTGAACCTATGTTGGAATTTGATCAGAGATTTAAGACCTTAACAGGTCGTTTGAGCTTTCAGATTCTAGATGAGAAGAATAATGAAAGGTTCATTGTTTCCCTCTTACCACACATCATATTTCCTCTGATGCAAGAGAAGGTCGCTTCACAGGATGAGGCATTGTACATTTCCATGAAACTAGAAGCATCCCCTATGGGAGAATCTAGCTCAGGTATGAGTCAAATTTTGAGTCAGCTAACTCGCTTATCTTTGTAGGTCGAAGATGTGAAGAAAGAAAAGGGAAAATATAAAAGAGAAGAAATCTAGTGTATCAAATGTAAGTCATAGGGCCATGATAAGGAGGATTATCCCCAATTTAGTGAGTACTTTTCCTCCAGAGCTTCAAGCCCCTTGAAGCAAGTTACTCTACCCTAGTGTGAGGTATGTAGAAATAGACATCGCCCTGCTGAATGTTATTACATGCAAAAATATGTCCATAAACCTACCAATCTTTACTGCACATTCTATAAATCCATGGGGAATTATGAGAAGGACTGTAGGGCTTATGACCTCTTGCATGAAAGTTCAAGAGATACATATATGATTCAAGGAGAAATACAACAGGAGGGAAATGCTACACAGTTTAATTCTCTATGAAGAGGAAACTTCAACCCTCATGGTGGATTCATAGGAAGAGGATGAGGAGGAGGGATGGGTTGAGGTAGAGGATATATCATTTTTTATAACTGCACCCAACCAGATCACTTGGCAAGGGACTGTCAGAACCCTTATACTACTTGCAGCTACTACAACTCATTTGAACATGTTATTGAATATTGTCCAGTACTATTGGTGAAACTTTAGGAAAGACAGGGTGGAAACCAACAAGTGAAACTAATATCAGTGTAACTGTGTAGAGAGGATCCTAGAGTCATTGTTATCACTAAAGGAGGAGTTGTTACAGGAGAAGAAAGGGTAACTCCAAAAAATACTATAGAGGGATCAAGGATCATAAGATTTTTCGAGAAGACACAATTGTTTGATCTAAGAAAGGAAAAGAATACGTTCGAAGAGGAAAGAAGAGAATTTGGAAGAGAACAATACTCTTCATCTAAGACACAACCATAAGTGAGAAAATGTAGAATGCCTCTGGCATTCGATCAGTCTTCCTCGCTGGGAGAAGGAAAAGAGGTAATCAAGATTATAGATTTCTTATATACTTGCATTAATTTGATTAAGGATGAAAGAGTTGTACAAGAACTACAACACTTGATCATACAGTGTGAGATAGGAAGGGTAGATCCTATGCTAAATAAAGAAGTACATCAAGTATCTAGAAAGAGAAGGACAAACAAGGAACTACACGTTAATGCTCAGATTGGAGACTATGACATAGATTATGTGGTCCTCAACTTGGGATCGGAAGTCAATGTTATTACAAAGAATACTTGGGCTATGATGGGAAAACCTAAGCTTATTTACTCTCCTATCAGGCTTAGGATGACTAATCAATATGAAGTAATCCCCTTTGGAATACTATAGCATGTCCTTGTGGACATCGATGGGGTAAGGATGTTTGTAGACTTTGAAGTGAATGAGATAGTTGATGATAGTTGTCCTTATCCTGTGCTATTAGGAATTGATTGGGATTTAAACAATTCAACTGTTGTTGACCTAAAGAAAAGAAGAATGGAATTTTAAGGTGATGGCTTTAGGGTCATTGCACCTATTGATCTCGATGAAGGTCATAGATATTCATAACCTATTAGGGAAGAAGATCGTGCTTATGAACTAGAGAATATATATAAATTGACAACAAGACAACATGATTACATTAATCCTACAACAGATGGAAATTTAAGCTGGAGAAGTGAAAGTTCATTCTCATCAGATTCAGAAGAGGCATTGGAGAACTAGCAGAACATAATGTATGAATTTTTTGTGCGGAGATGTGCCAAATTGACTAGGGAAGTTCACTAGATTGGCACAAAAGTAAGTAATTTTCCCACGTTTGATGGCTTAAATCATTTAGAAACATTCTTATTGGAATTTGAAGAAATTTTTCCAGTACAACAGAGGTTGTTGGCACTGGATGAAGCCTTGAAAGAAACACCAGAAAGATGGTGGGGAGAACACAATAAGAACATCACAGAGTGGGTACAATGTCTCACTTTGATGACAGTGCGATTTTGAGACCAAGTCGAAGGGTGTGAAGTTCAATACATAGGCCAGAGTTGTCTGAAGAACCATGTGCGAAGTTGTAAGGAGGCCTAGAGAAACATTCCTAAAGAATAGTGGGTGCATAAGTTCATTAACACTTTGGATACTATGCCCATCAACTGGTATCTTCAAGAAGAACTGTGCCTCACCACTTCAGATTAGTATGGTATGAATTAGAACTTTATAGCTACATTTTTATTTAAAATTCAGTACCCGACGGTAAATCAATATTTACAATTTGTAAGGCAAAAAGTATTTGAGGAGGCACCTAACCTCCCGGTGGAGCAAGAAGAAGATGAATGGACTGCACCTCTTCAGAAATTACAGGGTTGTCACAATATCAATGTTGATGAAGATGATGATCCTAGGAATGTGAACATCGTAGAAACTGAAGGAAAGAGAGACATAGAAGGGCCAAGGATTGAACTACCTTTCATTGGACAACGAATTAAAATCAATAAAGTTAATATTGGAATAGAGAAAGCACCTAAGTTGGCCAACAATGGAGATTATTGGGATGATGCCACTACTGATAAGATTACAAAATTACTGCATGAATATCAGGACTTGTTTCCAACCAAGTTCACAGACATGAAGGGTATTAAAGGGCCCATGGGAGAAATGAATATCCCTTTGAAACTAGATGAAAGGCCAGTCAAGAAGAGACCCTACAGACTAAATCCCAAGTATAAGAAGAAAGTTAGGATTGAATTAGACGGAACGTTGGAAGTAGGAATCATAGAACCTGTTGAATAATCAAAATGGATTATCCCTATGGTGGTCCAGGATAAGACATTAGGAGAGATCAGAATCTGTGTATATTTAATGAAACTTAATGATTCATGTTTACATGATCCATTCCCTACACCGTTTATTGATGAAGTGCTAGATAATGTAGGAGGACAGGAAGTTTACTCCTTCACGGATGGATTTACAGGTAATCACCAGATCATTATTGCTAAGGAAGACAGACATAAGACCACATTTGCAACATAATGGGGTTCTTTCTAGTACACTATGATGCCTTTCAAATTGAAGAATTCACCAACCATCTTTTCCAAGGTGGTGGTCGAAGCATTCAAGGAATTTCTACATAAAGTTTTGGAAGCATATTTTGATGATTGGACTATTTTTAGCTTACTGAAAAATCATATTGAATGTTTGAGACTAATGTTGGATAAGTGAAGGCAATGTAAAATTTCCTTGAACCCGAAGAAGTGTGTTTTCCTTTCACCTTTTGGAGTATTACTGGGACACATTGTATGTAAGAAGGGGTTGTTGGTAGATCCTTCCAAGATTTCCATAATTGTTGATCTACCTCCCCCTACTTAGTTAGACAATTGCACACTACTCTGGGACATACTGGATACTATAAAAATATAATCAAGGGCTATGCATAGATAACAACACCCATGGAAAATATTTTAAAGAAGGATCATCAATTTCAATGGTCAAAGGAATGCCAGAAGAGCTTCGACACACTAAAGCAGAAAATGGTTACTGTGCCTATTCTAGTTTTCCTAAATTGGAGTAAGGAAATACATGTTCATGTCGATGTTTCATCTATTTCACTAGGAGCAGTGTTAACACAACTAGGAGTAGGAGATATTGACCACCCACTAGCCTTTTCTAGTAGGAATATCTCTACAGTTGAGATAAATTACACTACCACTCAAAGAGAAGTATTAGCTACGGTATATGCACTGCAGAATTTTCGACACTACTTGTTGGGATGACATTTTAAGATGTTCACTAATCACTCTATGTTGAAATAATTAGTCAACAAGACAATGTTGAGGGGAAGAATATGTAGATGGATACTGATATTCCAGAAATATGATTTTGATATTATGGTCAAGCCAGGGAGAATGAACAAGGGACCTTATCACTTGTCTAGGTTAGAACATGGAGAGGAACCTACTAGTTTGGAGGATACACTACCAGATGCACAACTGTTGGGCATAAAAAAGCGTTTATGATCACTTCGCCAAGACAATCCAGTACCTGTCTACTGGAATGACACCCCATGATTATACAATCATTTAGAAGAAACAAATGGTAGTTTGCGCTGCATATTTTTCACTTATAGCTAGACAAATATATAAGGTGGGACCCAATGATATTTTGAGAAGATGCGTTATGGAGGCAGAAAGACCGATGATTCTTGCAGAATCACATGAAGGCATCGCAGGAGGACACTATGCAAGGAAATCAACAATGTAGAAGGTTCTCAGAGTTGGCCTCTGGTGGCCTACTTTACATAAAGATGCTAAAGAATACTACAAAGCTTACGATGTATGCCAAAGAGTGGGGAAACCTTCCAGAAGAGATGAGATGCCTTTACCACCTCAGCTAACTTTACAAGAATTTGAGAAATGGTCCATTGATTTTGTGGGACCTATTAACCCACCAAGAAAGCACACAGGAGCTCGATACATCATCACTGTGACAAAGTATTTGACGAGTTGGGTAGAAGCAAGAGTAGTTAAGGACTGTAGTGAAACTACAGTTGTACGATTCATATTTGATAATATCATAACCATATTTGGATACCCAAAGATCCTTATGAGCGATCAAGGTACACACTTCATCAAAAAAACTATTGAAGCCCTGACTCGGGAATTTGATGTTCACCATCAGAAGAGCACACCATACCACCTGCAAGCGAATGGCATAGTTGAAGCTTTCATTAAGATCTTGGAGACAACATTGATGAATATTTGTAGTGTGAACATAAATGATTGGGATTTGAGAGTGCTAGCAGTTTTATGGGCTTATCGAACCACTTGCAAGAAGCTGACAATGTAGACTCCCTTTAAGTTAGTTTATGGCCTAAAAGAAGTGGTACCGATGGAATATTTAGTTGCTAGCTTAAAAATTGCAATGTTTACAGATATGGATGACACAGGAACTGTGTAAGATAGGCTTGTGCAGTTGGTACAACTAGAGGAAGACACGTTTATTGTAGGATTTCATCAACAGGTACAAAAGGAACGAGAAAAGGCCTACCATGACAGAAATATCAAGAAGAAATCATTTAAGCAAGGAGATCTAGTATTGCTATATGAAAACAAGTTCATGAATCATCCAGGGAAGTTCGGGACACATTGGCTTGGCCCAAATTAGGTTGCCAATGTTACAGAAGGAGGATTTGCATAGTTGAAGACTCTGAATGGATAATGGAAGGAAGGTTTAGTAAATGGGAGCTCGTTGAAATTGTATTATGACAACCAAATGCCTCGTAGCTCTTAGTAAAAACAAAGGAAGAAGGGTCTAGGTACCAATTGCAGTTGAAACTAGGTACTAGACACAAAAGATACAGTCTACACACAACAGGTAAGGAAAGAGCAAAAAGAACAGGCTGCTCCGTGCAGTCTGCAGTTGAAGTGTTACCGAAGGTTTAACCCTGCAGTGACTCAGGACGAGTCACATGTGAGTGTTGGGGGCCTGTTGGCCCTTGGTTATGGAAGCAAGAGAAGATTAAGGAAGAAGAGTGAATTACAAACTGTGCGGAAAGAACATTAACTGAGAACGGGTCAAAGTGATCAAAGAAGCATAAAAGAAGGAGCAAAGTAAGAGAAAATCTATCCATTGGAAGAGAATATTGAGGAAGACATATCAACAAAGAAGATGGATCATGGAAAACTAAACAAGAGAAAAAATCCACTATCGGATGCTTTGGAGCACCTCGTGGAAAAGAAGGAAAGACAGGCTGGCGAAGCCCTTAAAGAACGGGTTGCGTGGGATCTAGGCTTTTGACACCTAAGGTCTTGGATATAGGGTTTTGACACCTAGAATTTTGCTATGTAATGTATGAATAAAGGTCTAAAGGACCTGGGATGGGTTCATTCATGTTATTGGGTTTGAATTTGTAGTGTGTTATTGATGTTGAGTGATTATTTTTGTTGCGTGAGAGCATTATTGTATTGTAAGATATTCAGTTGGGTACGAAGATCAACCCTGCAGCTGGGTGCACAGGTAGGGGAGGGAAGAGAGAAAGAGCGAGAGATCTGCAATCTAATTGCACAGATAGAACTATATGTTTTCATATAATATATCAAGAAATGAAGTTTTGTGGATGTATCCCTAGGGAGAGGGTGAACCACATATATCCGATTGTTCTGTGTGACTGATGTTGTGTTGTCTATTATCTATTACACTATTATTTCATTATTGTGTTAGATCAGAGATATCTCTTTCATACCAGGCTTAAGAGAGATAAATAATACTAGGTGGTTGTGTGTTGTTGCCCTGGATCCACTTTGCATTTCCTCTGGTTGTAGACACCTGTGTCCTGCAACCCTCTATTGCTACTTTGGGTGAGACTACATATGCTTCACAGGTGTTGCCGAAAGGGCCAATAGTTAGGGCTTGTTGGTGCACTGTAAGAGTTGAACCCTGGGTCTGCCCTTGTGCCAACAATTCTAAATGGTGGTTTACCCAAATTTTTGTGTTCCTCTAATGTAAATATTGGGCTAACTTTTATATCCCTAAAATTATCTATTCATGCATACATGGCCTTGGCCCTCTTACTTGCATATTTTTCCAAAGAATTGACGAGGATCTCTTCTTAAAAAACCATTTTTTAGAGCATGTATGCACCTTGCACCACTACAAAACATTTAAATATGCTTGTTGCATACTAGATAGCTGGCGTGCATATGCTTGTTGCACACTAAACAAACCATGTATGCTTGCAAAAGTTGCAAAAATTAAAAAGTTGTAAGGAATTCATTGAAATTCATGGGCTATTGAAGGTTTCCCAACAAATGCACCTGCTATAGCCCATCACCCAACTAAATAACCATCATTTTTTCATATAAAAGGACTTTTTGGGGTCTCATTTCACATCCAAGCATAAGAACAGTGAAACTCTACCCAATTTCACTTCCCTTCCTTTACCAAGATTTGTTACCTTTTGCGAGATACTGCCTCAACATTCCCTCATCAACCCCTTCTTCTTCCATTCAATCCATTCCCTTCCTTTGAGGTGATCAGAATATTGAGAGAAGAGGAATATTTAAGGTGCACTTGGAGAATTATAAAGAGGAGTCCATACCAGGTTTGTGGAATGGTGGGCGACAAAGATTGTAAGTTTCAGTCTTTATTTGATGAATAAAATAATCTCTTTTCCCTATCCCAAATGATGATGTTTTGTGTATTTTCTTTGATTTATACATAGCATTTGATATCTAACCCTTACTCATGAATATAAATAGAATTCTTGTATGCCAAAGGAACTTAACACCACATAGAGGAAGAACCTAGTTGTCAGAGCAGTCGACTAACAATTAATCATAGGACACTTATATAAAATGGGGGAAAGAAACATCTTGAGAAGGTGTGTGCTAGAACATGAAAGGACTAGGATATTGGAAAAATCCCATGAAGGAATAGCTGGAGGACACTATGTAGGAAAATATGCCATGCAGAAGGTATTGCGTGCATGATTATGGTAGCCAACTATTCATCAAGATGTAAAGGAATACTACCAACAATGTGACGCTTGTCAGAGGGTTGGCAAACAAAACAGACGGGATGAAATTCCTTTACACCCACAAGTAACGCTACAAGTGTTTGAAAAATGGGATATCAATTTTTTTGGGCCAATTCACCCACCCACAAGAAGGTCAGGTGCATGATACATCATCATTGTGACAAAATACCTCTCAATATGGGCAATGGCAACACCATTTAAAGATTGTAGTGCATAAATATAAACACAGTTCATTTTTGAACATGTCCTCACCAGATTTGGATGCCCAAGGATTCTAATGAGTGACCAAGGCACTCACTTTATCAACAACACTATCAAATCTCTGACTAAATAATTCGAGGTCTAGCATCAGAAAAGTACACCATACCATCCTCAGGAAAATGAAATAGTGGAATCCTTCAACAAGATTCTGGAGAATTCCTTAACCAAGATTTGCAATGTCAATAGGGATGATTGGGATTCAAGGATACCAGCGGTACTATGGGAATATAGAACTACCTCTAATAATTTGATAGGGAAGACACCATGTATATTGGTGTATGGACAAGAAGCAGTGGTGCCATTAGAATTATTGGTACCAAGTCTACGTGTCACAACAATTACAAACATGGTAGAGTGAGGCACAGTACAAGAAAGGTTAAGTCAGTTGATGAGCATGGAAGAAGATAGGATTCTGGCAGTCTTTCACCAAGAAGTACAGAAAGAAAGGGACAAAGCTTGGCATGGATGACATATCAAGAGAAATTGTTTCAAGGAAGGATACCTAGTCCTACTATATGAAACAAGTTTTTTCAACATCCAGGAAAGTTCAAAATGCATTAGTTGGGACCATATGAGGTCAAGACTGTCACAGAAGGAGAAGTTGTATAGTTGAAGGATTTGGAAGGAACAAAATTGAGGGGCATGATAAATGGGAGTCAACTGAATATGTACAAGGATAGTTGACCACCCGCAACTTGACAGTTACCGCACAAAAAGAATCGATGTAAAAAAAAAAAAACTGCACGCAGAGGCTAGAAAGTTAGTGCGATGAAAAAAGAAAAGTGTATGCACTCACAGGTCACCGAGTCAGCATGACCAAATAAGAATACTTCGTCAGAAGAAAAGGGTATCTAAGCCAAGGACTCTGTGCGCTAAAAAATCCCAAAGCACCATAAAAAGGACAAGCGGTCGAAAAATGCGGCAATTTAGAAAATGACAACTGTGCAATTAAGGTGCCAACTAGCGATAACTATTGAAATTGCAAGAAACACATGGAATTCCATACGCAAAGGTAAATAACTTAGTGCGACGGAAAAGAAAATTTTTGAAAACATAGTGCACAAGACAATAGTTAACAAGTACAAAGTTACAATGCGCAGGACACACAACAAAAAGTGAAAAAGAGACAACTGTTGGTGTGGAATAGTTATCACTTCGTCATCCCACTATAAAGTCAGAAAAAGGGGGGAAAGAAATTCATTCTGTTAATTGCTAAGGAGAATTGTAACATCCTCGACCATGAAGAAACCGAGCAATGCCACTACTCATATGCTTTACTTAGTTCTGATATCATGTTGTAACATCCCCGAACATCCATGCCGAGCCACGCTATGCCAAACAACACATTATGTTCTCTCTGTGGAACATATTGTAACATACCCAATATCCAACTGAGTTATGCCACATAAAGTTTTCGAACTGCATGCAATTAAAATATACACACATAGAACTCTTGCGGAAGAATTATATATAAAGTGTAAACATACAAATACATCTGTAAATACACAGATTCACACTGAAATAACGATAAACATATACAGGAAATACCCATAAAAATAAACACAGTTATAACCGCACATATGATAACCCATAAAAATAAGCACTTAAATAACAATGCAACATGTAAATTTATCACACAATTGGCACTTATCTTGGTAAGAATGTCACCAACAACATGCAAAAGTGAGTCACCATACTGTTCATCGCTCTCAAAAGTGAGTCACCCCGGATCTAAAACTAAACTCCACCTGGGTAAAGGGATTCCTAACCAGGATAAAGGCTCATAGTCAACAGGAAAGACTCTGTCTCAGATGCCATTTCACACTAACAACCTACAGTCCCTCATTCACAACATGCCTATCCCACCTAGGAAGTGTTCCCCTTCTCTGCTCAACAATCCTTCAACTGCCCCACTTCCTTTCCGAGCTTCAACAATAGGTTAGACAGGAAGTCTCAAAGAACTGTAGTTGTAGTATAGCGCCTTCAAAAAATCAATTCCTAGAAATTATCTCACCCAGAGAATTTCTCACGGGCCTAACAACCTGCCTCTTCAATATCCCACGAGCCTGAAAACCTGCTTCTTCATTCCATCTCCCAAGATAACCAGCTACACGAATAGAGAATGGTTATGGATACAGGTTTTGGTACAGTCATGAAGGTATGAAGGATAAATCAATGGGCGTGTGCATGCTCATGGATGATTGACTGGATGACTGAATGATGGAAGGAATTGTGGGAAGAATGATGGAAAATATGGGAAAATGAACTAATTCCCAACAATATGTATGCATGTCCCCAGCTTGACACTTCTCATGTTGGGAGCTACTTTGGCCCACTTGTACCCAACTTTAGAACTTAGGATAAAATAATTATCCATACTTTATGGTTTAGGAAATATTAATATAATATTCATTTTTGGCTTAAGATCCCTAGATTATCTCTTTTCCTTAAATTTTAGACCCTACCCTTTCCCTAACTAGTGGTGTTTAGTCCCCCATCTCTTTTATTGTGGTCAGTCATTGTGCAGTGATGTATTTTATATTAATTATGAGACATGTACAAAAACAGGTGCACTAACCTTTAACATCTAGGCTCTCTGACCTAATCAAAACGTAAGCATCCTAGATTATAATAACTAGCTCACCAGCCTATAAAACATAGCATATACCAAGGGCTCATTGGCCTCACAATCATTCGCACTTAAGATGTTGCACGCGGTATCCTAGAATGTGCAAACTTCCTCATTTTACTGTGCAGTACATTGTTATAACCCTAAAATGCACCATACAGGTTTACCTGGCATCAGGCCAACTCATGCCTCTTCCTAGCCAAAGCCATGCTGAAAAATTCCTCAAAAAACCACTCAAAACAAGAAACCTGCGCCCTAACTTCTGACTGAGCGCGGGTATCCGCTTGCTGTCCTCTTACTGCACGCGGGTATCCGCGGGCTAGCCTAAAACAACCCGCGAGTACCTAACAATGCAAAAAATCAGGAAAGTTTCTGCCGAGACTCGGGGCTTTTTGTCAGTTAATTGAAACTCTCCACCATGCATGGCCGAGAGTTCGACTAAAACCCTAGCTCTTCCTAACCTATAAAAGGAGGGGTAGGGGTACTAGTAAAAAGGGGGAAAAATCATAGCAAAGAAACTCTGCCAAATTGCCAAGCCAGTTCTGTCCAAACTTTTCAACTTTGCCTTAAGCTTTAGGAGAAATACTTGCAGCAGCAGTTGGAGG
>JZKD02S0304105.1:0-19856 GCA_000966675.3 Picea glauca | reverse complement strand
TTTGGCCTTCATGTAATATATCCCTCCTCCATATTGACTAGGGATTGTGACATAGGTTATTCCATGGTGTCAAGATGTATGAGAAACTTATATGACACTTTACGACACTTAGGGCGAGGTACCTAGGTGTGCAAATTTCATGTGTAACAGAATGCCCCCTAAAGTGTGAGGTCAAAAGAGAGAATTATGGTCGAAACACTTTACAAATCTTTAAATCAAGGGTGTGGACTCGGAGAACCTGGTAGAATCTACAAACAACCATCAAACAAATGTTATGACATGTTTCAAACCCAAGGCATGCATACCTATGCTTGAGTGATAAAGACTTTCCAGGTGAATCATCCTGCGGACAAGCAGATTCCCTCTTGGTCTCTAGACTCCTAAGGACAAGACACAAAACTGCTTAACGTGGACACTGGCATCCTTTTAGACCTAATTAATCTAATGAATGAAGAGGAAGAAGAAAAGTGTACCTTTTTTAAATGGCATTTGTCCTCGCAATATCCAAGTTGAGCTTCACTCCCAAGCCCCTCGATAGGTCCTGTAGCATAAACAAAGATACAACAAATTTCCTATTCTACTGAGATTAGATCAAATACAGATCTATCTACTAGAGACAAGTTCATGTGAAACAAGCATAAACTTGAAAGAAACAGGCCAAGCATGTATATATTAATGAGAACAAATGAAGATTACTTACAATCCTCTGATGAAGGTGCAACAACTTCTTCCAGCTCTCCTTGTCCAACCCTTTTGCTCAAGTAATCTACACTGATTATGCTTCAATGGAATCTAACTTATGGGATCATAAGTTTGGTGTAATTCTCAATCTCCATCTTCCCCTCTTCCATGGAAAGCCCTCATTATATAGGATTTGGAGGCTTAACTACCATGGAGAGGATCTCTCATCAGATCCACTAAGAAAGGGATCTCTAAGATATTTAGAGAGAAAAGATCTCTTAAGGATTTTGGGGAGGAAATATCTCTCAAGGATTTTAAGGAGGAAATATTTCAACCATCCATGAGATCCTCCACCTTCCCTAAAAATAGGAACCCAAATGTGAGGTGGATTCTCACACTTAATTACTTTATTTTCCATGAATATTAATAATAATTCATGTGTACTTGGTATTTTGGACTTCATGTAATATATCCCTCCTCCATATTGACTAGGGATTGTGACATAGATTATTCCATGGTGTCAAGGTGTATGAGACACTTATATGACACTTTACGACACTTAGGGCGAGGTACCTAGGTGTGCAAATTTCATATGTAACAAAATTCCCCCTAAAGTGTGAGGTCAGAAGAGAGAATGATGGTCGAAACACTTTACAAATCTTTAAAGCAAGGATGTGGACTCAGAGAACCTAGTAGAAGCTGCAAACAACCATCAAACAAATGTTATGACATGTTTCAAACCCAAGGCAAGCAAACCTATGCTTGAGTGATAAATATTTTCTAAGTATGGCCACCATAAAATACACTGTGAATCCATAATCATATTGACTGAAGAGTATAGCCACCAAAGATACAATGTGGATCTATAATTCCATGACATGAACTGATCGTAGCCACAAAAAATACACAGTGGATCTACGAGACGACAAGACATAGCCACAGACCGATACAAAGTGGATTCTATGTAATAGTATATGTGTCAATCTTCAAAAGAAAATTTGTCGCAACCTGGGAAAAGTATATATCAAAACGATCACTCAACCCAGGGTCTTCTTACCGATCTTGATGTAATACAATTATAACCATGTGAATAGATGTCCCGATGTCAAACATGGCAGAAACCACTTGATTACTGGTCAATGATTTAAACTGTTAACAAGTGCGAGGGAAATCACCACTGATGTCAATGATTCACAAAGTACTCTAGTACATTCCAACGAATGTGAATGGATGAGTTGAAGTCGAACATCCGTGGAATCATCCGATCAGAGGTCAATGATGTAAACCCATTGTCAAAAGCTAGGAGGCCTGCCATTGAGGCATGCAGGTCCCAAGGTACTAATTAGTTTCTAGGTCTAGCTCCTAGATAATGTGTTGAAGCCGACAGGAATAGCCTCGTCGAGGGAGGGCCTTGATGTATCCCCCATCAACGAAACAAAATGGTCACAGAGATGTAATTGGTAGATCAAATGAACATGGACTGACATGGGTATTGAAATAAGATATTTGTGATGGCTGACTCTTAAAGCAAGTACTTCCCTTGAACACTGAGGCATAACAACAGAAACTTGACATGGACCAAAACTTGATAATGCAATGGATGTTGTGACTTTACGTCAGGTGACCCAAAGGATTGAGGAAACTCAAAGGATTGGTTCAGTGCAGAGCCTTAGCATATTGAAATGTGTGCAAATTTAAAATGTCGTGTTCAAGGGCGACTGTAAGGGTTACTGGTAATGTTCTCAAAAATTGCTTGGCTTGCTTCCTTCAATTTTTCCCCCATCCAGATAGATGAGTACCTATTTTTAATTTAACGAGATCAAGGAGGGTAACACATGCTTGATATAACTCACCTTTAGTAAGTCCCTCTTCCTTTGTTTAACAAACTAGAAGAAGTAAGGGTTCGGTCTCATATGGGCCCTTCAATGTATGCTTTTTTAACAAGTCCAGAGAAGGTAAACTCAGTGGTTTTTCATATTTAGAGAGTCTGAAAACAAATTAAAGACGACTCCAATGTTGTCCTTTTTCATAATGTTAGACTCGCGAGGCCAAAAAAGAGATAAATTATCACTCGAAATATGCCCTTTCAAAACTTTTAACGAGTGGGAAAGGAATCAAGATCACTCGACAATATTTTCATGTTTAGAGAGTCTGAAAAGAGCTTAAAGGGGACTCTAAGGGGTTCCTTTTTCGTGTAACCTTTACGAGTCCGAAAAAGTGATAAAATTATACTCTGTCACATTCTCATGTATTTACGAGCGCAAGAAAGAACAAAGACTAAGATCAGTATGCCCCCAGCTTGAAAATCTAGTGGCTTAACTCCAGAATGATCATCAAAGGCCAGAGACATGCCCCCCAAGCTTCAATTCATTCACCAACTTTGAGGTTGTCACCAATTTCTGTACTAGATGGAGAAAAAGGATACAGGTGGATGAAATGAAGGTTCAAATACGAGAGCTAATGAAAGACTCGACTCGACATCTACGAGATCTGGCAAAAGACTCGACCTAATAGGAAAGGTGACTGTTTCATTTTTTAACAAGCTTGACACAAGAAAAGAACTATGATCAAGGCTCTGAGTTCAATCCCCATATTTTTGTTTTATTTTTTTACAAGCTTGCTATAGAAAAGAAAAACTATGCTCAAGGCCTTTGTTTCATTTTTAATGAGCTTTCCACAGAGAGGAAAAACTATGCTCGTAGCCTTTGTTTCATTTTTTAACGAGCTTTCCACAGAGAAGAGAAACTATGCTCGTAGCCTCTGTTTCTTTTTTTAACGAGCTTTCCACAGAGAAGAGAAACTATGCTCGTAACCTTTGTTTCATTTTTTAACGAGATTTCCACAGAGAAGAGAAACTATTCTCATGAATTCTTCTTGATCAAGGCTTCCAAGAGGATAACGCTCTGGAAGGACACCATCTCAAGGGACAAAACTCGATCATGGCTTCCAAGATATCTTCACTAGATGGAAGAAGAATGATCTGGAAGGAACACATGTCGAGGGTCTCATCAGGGGTAAGGAGATCATGCTCCAATAGCCCTACCGAAGAGATCACCATGTCAACTACCAAATCCAAATCATCAGAAGTTGAAGTCATGGGAGACAGCACCACATAATTGACATGTGGCAGAGATGATACCGACTGCATATAAGGCTTGTTTAGGGAGTTCATTGGATTGATGGTCAAGTCAGGGCAAACAAATGAAAGTTGATCAATAGTCACCATTCTTCCATCTTGTGGGAAAGACATCACATGGAAAAAAGTGGACACAATAGCTTTCATGGCATAGACATAATCTCTCCCAAGGAGTAAATCGAAATCCAAGGTGTCCTGGACTACCATAACATCAATAAAGACTATTTTCCCTCCCAAAGTTATAGGAAATTGAGGAAGGATCCCTAAATGGTGACTGGTTCTTCTGTTAAAAGCAAACAAATTTTGGGTAACCGACACAAGCTGAGGATAACCCAAATATTTCCAAGCAATAGAGGACAAAATACTAACGGACGAACCTTCGTCTATCGGTGTATGAGGAACATCCTGACCACAAACCTATACTATAATATTGAAAGGAATGTGAGAGGGAAGACGAAGTCCAATTAGCACACCCCAATCAAAAAGGATGGCCTCATTACTTGGAGGGGTTTTCGCAGGAGAAGGAGGAATGCCCCCCGACACAGTAGATACTGTTTCAACGAGAAAAATGTGGGCATAATTGGGTTTACTCTCTAACATGAGAGTAGGATCGATCGATGATGAGATCAAATCGACCACCTTGGCACTCTTTAGAGGAAGAGTGGGATTGACCGATGATCTAACCGGAGCAACCAATTTGGCACTCGTCAGAGGAAGAGTGGGATTGACCGATGATGTAATCAGAGCAACCACTTTGGCACTCGTCAGAGGAGTAGTGGGATTGACTGATGAAGTCACCAGAGAAACCACTTTGACACTTCTCAAAGGAGGAGTGGGATCAACCAATGAAGTAATCGGAGAAACCACTTTGACACTCATTAGAGGAGGAGTGGGATTGATCGATCAAGTCATCGGAGCAACCACTTTGGCACTCATCAGATGAGGAGTGGGATCGAACGATGGCGGATTTGGGTCGACCACTTTGACACTCTTCGGATGAAGGGTGGTACTGATCAATGATGGAAATGGATCAGTCACTTTAGCACTCGTCAGAGGAGGAGTGGGATCGACCGATGGTGGAGTTGGGTCGACCACTTTGAAACTCTTCAGATGAAGGGTGGAAATGACCAATGACGGGACTGTATCAATCACTTTAGCACTCGTCAGAGGAGGAGTGGGATTGACCGATGAATTAACTGGAGAAACCACTTTGGTGAGGGGTTCAATCGAGGATGAAACTAGATTGACCACCTGATCAATGGGATTGACTGAGGATGGAACTAGACTGACCAATCCATCAACTAACAATGGGTTGGGAGAAAGCTTATGAAAACATTTTGGAAGTTGAAGTTTTTCCAAAAGAGAAGAACCTTGTCCATACGAGGACAAAGGTGAGAATAATGATCACCTTTGCATAAATGCAAGGTAATCTGACATTTATCTTCTTCTTACAGTTATCAAATGAACATGGACTGACACAGGTATTGAAACAAGATATTTTTTATGGTTGACTCTGTTACAGTTGTATGAGGATAAACAATTTCCAGGTTATTCCATGGTGTCAAGGTGTATGAGACACTTATATGACACTTTATGACACTTAGGGCGAGGTACCTAGGTGTGAAAATTTCATGTGTAACAACTGTATGAGGGCAGATGATATTCCAGATCTCACAGATGTGAGTGGAAGAATGGACCAAATGACTCAACTTGTATCATAATATTGTTTATGCAGGTTGATATCATATGATATGATTGTTTTAGAGATTGTATGTCTCTGGACAGTAGTTGTATACTATTGTGGTGGATGCATTCCACTGATTATGACTATGTGTCACTGGTTAGTAGCAATGTGCTACTTGGTATGGTTGTGTACCATTGGATAGTAGTTATGTACTACTATGGATAGACACAGTTGTGTTCTATCATAGACATTGTATTGATTGTCATGGATATTATCCAGTTGGATAATGATGACAATGCTCATGATTTGATCATGAGATAGCATGTGTGGCTATGATGATGCTACCAGTTGAATGGTTTGTTTGTGCTCAAGACCATTTCCTTTTATACCTCCCTATATAGGAGGGAGTGTTGATAGTATGGTAGTTGCGGGAAAATATTAAAGGAAAATATCCTTTGAGACATTAAAGGAAAAGATAAGAACCACACCAATTTTGGCACTGCCATATCTACAACAACCATTTGAGATTCAAAACAATGCAAGAGGATATGCCATGGGAGCAGTCTTGATGCAACGAGGTAAACCTATATGTTATCATTAAGATACTTTCACTCAAGTTGTGATTAACTATCCAACATATGATAAGGAATTGTATGCGCTGGTACAAAGTGTAAAGAAATGGAAGCATTACTTAATGCGAAAGGAGATAATAATTCATATCGATCATCAACCATTACAGTATTTACAGTCACAGACCAAGCTATAACAATCATAACACTTCAAGTGGATGGGTTTTATACAACAGTTTCATTTGGTAATCAAGTATAAGAAAGGTATTTATAACAAGGTTGTGGATATGTTGTCAATACTAGTGATTACTACATCCAAAATACTTAGGTATAATCCTTTAACTCACGAAAGCTATGCAGAACACTATGCTAAGGAGGATGATTTTAAGGAGGTATATGATGCAATAACTCATGGAAATCAAAAGTCAAATTATTATATGCATGGAAATTTGTTATATCATCTTGGAAGTCTTTGTATACCCAGATACGAAATAGTAAATGTAATAAGAGAAGTCCATACAACTCTCATGTCTGGTGATTTTGGGGTTGGTAAGACAGTAGCACAATTGCAGAGATATGGTTATTGGACTCGAATGAATTAAGCAGTTTCCAATTATAACAAAGGGTGTGTTATGTGTGCCGCAAGTGATCCTAGAAACAAAAATTTTGGGTTATATTCACCACTTCCAAACCTTCAAATCCATGGGAAAGTATCTCCATGGATTTTGTAGGAGGTTTGTTGATATCTAGGATAGGTCATGATTATCTATATGTTTTTGTGGATAGATTCAACAAGATGTGTATTTTAATGCCATGAAAGAAATAGGTCACAACTGAACATACATCAAAAATGTTCTTTGCTAACATATGGGTTCATTTTTGACTTCCTACATCTATTATATCATATAGAGACTCTCGATTTTTGGGAAATTTTTGGTCTCATTTATGGGAACCAATGGACACTAAGTTGAATAAGAGCACAACTTTTCATCCATAGACAGATGGACAGATAGAGGTGGTAAACAGAACTGTGGTACATCTACTTCGAGGGTACAGCGGAAAAAATCCTAAGTTATGGGATGAACAATTACCTTATATACAACATGCCTATAATCATACCATGCATTCATCTACTCAGAAAACTCTTCTTGAAGTATGTTTTAGGTACTTTCCTAAATCACCTATGGAATTTGTTTTTGGAGCAAATCAAGCAGATGGGCAGGATGATACAGATAAAGCTAAAAGGATCATTCAAAATATTCAATAGGTACATCAAGAAGTAAAGGAACAATTAGGGAAAATCCAAGTCAAGTACAAGGAAAAGCATGAAAAACATCGTCTTGATCATCAATTTGAAGTCGGTGATCAAGTATGGTTACATATCAGCAAGGATAGAATGAAAGGTGAAGGTAAAAAGATAAGGCCAATATGATATGATCCATTCAAGATCTTGGATAATATTGGTATTGATGCCTTTCGTTTAGATCTACCATCCTACATGAAAATGTATTCGGTGCTAAATGTTGAGAATTTGAAGCTTTATGATCCTTCAATGATTATGGATGAAGATGAAAGAATTCAAATTCCAACGGTTGATGATTTTTCTCCAGAATATTTGGATGAGCTAGAGGAAGATGTTATTATTGATAGAATAATCAATACTTCACAGCAAAGTGATGTGGAAAATATTCGATTTGGTCTTAAAGGGGTAAAACCAAGGAGGTCAAAATGGATGGAGATCATAAGGGTGAGGGAGATTTACCCTCACTTAGTTTCTGAGCAATAAAAAATTATGGTCGTACAAACATCTTTCAATGGGGAGGAATAATCTAGGGGGATTTGGGAATTCTCACAAAGGTCTAGGAGGTTCTGGAACGTCCATAGTGGAATGGTTAAAAAATGATCGAAATTGAAATTTCCCAAATGCTCTGAAAAACACCATCAATGTGTAGAGATCGGTGATAGTTTTTCAATGGTGCAAAAATCGCCTCAAACAAAGTTCATATGCAAAAGTTATGAGCCGTCAAAGTTTAAGTCAAATCGGATCAAAAGTCAAAAGGGTGACATGTGTCACCACTACAAGGGTGACACGCAGCACATGATTGTATTGGTGACATGTCACATGATTTTTGGCAGCTAATTGGGTGATTTGTACACTCTAGATGGTCAAATTATTCATCAACACATGGCATGGATAAGTCGATGAAAGGTTGCCACATGGAGACCTTCTATTGGCCTTTATGTCCATAATTATGTAAATTTTTTGGGAGTCGAAAGGGGTTGAAACAGAGAACTCCAAAAGACTTAAACAAACCTCCATTTCTAATGTGCCACACCTATGAGACTTAAACATATACCTTGGAATGTATATTTAAGTTTAATCCAAAGTTTATGTGGTGGGGAAAAGGGGTCAAGGGATAAGCCCCCAACCCCTAGACTGTATATTATTCTATATAACCATGCTATATTTGTGGGAGGTTGTTCCAAGGGATCGAATGGTTCCCAACTTGTGGTCGGTGGGAATAGAACCCCCAACCCGCCAAACTATACCAACGACTTAGCATATTTCCATTAAACAACATCAAAAATATGTAATTTGTTGTAACAAATCATAACCAATATATTTATTATGATGTTGATGTCACTGAGAAGTGAAGGTAGGAGGTTAGGGCTCGCACCCTATTTAATGGGTGTGTGGACTGAGGATTGTAAAAACACATTATTTTATGCAGAGATTGTCTCAAAGTGCATTCTCAAGGGTACATAGGCTTTGAGGCTACATCATAAAGCGTATTGATAGGTCCCTTAGTGGAATTTCAAGAAATTTGTACTCATTTTTCACAATATTTTGCAAGCAATCCAACAATTCACTCCATTTCTACAATTGAGCAACATGTAAAATGGTAATTGTAAAACACAAGCATTTGAGCATTAATAAAGAAGGTCTCTATTGAAAGCGGACTGAGAGACGTAGCCCAAATTGGGTGAACTCTGTTATCAAACTTGTGTATGTGATTTTGTCATTGTTGTTCATTTCATGCTTAGTTATTTGCGAGTTATTTATCATTAAAGTGTATATGGTTAAATAATTATTTCACATGTAATTGCAATAAATGAAGCGATCATTATTATTTCAAAGATCAAGTAGATTTTTATATGTATTTAAAATTGATCAACATCTAAGGATTTTTAGGATAACTTAGGGATGTATATCTCATTCATCCTAATTTGGTGGTAGCTTGAATGCAGATCAAGCTTAGTGAAAAACTTAGCTAGATGAAGTTAATCCATGAGATAATCAATAAATAGGACATGGAATTTTTCCTTTATTGTTAACTTATTGAGAGCCCTAAAATCAAGACACATACGTTGAATGCCTTCCTTATTTAACATCGTGACTAATGGTGATGAGTAAGGGTTGGTACTAGGATGTATGACCTGTAGAGAAACACTAAACTAGACATGAAAGAGAAGATATAGTTAAACATAAAATACACAATGACAATCACACACAGTACATAGAGATTTATCTTGGAAACCATTAACCGAGAAAACCAGTAATGCTTGAGCGATTCCCACTCCTTTATTGTCTTATTCTTCAGTGAATAAAGAGTTACATGACTAACTTGGTCCACACCTAAGACACAATTCATGATCCTACTCTATTTCTTTACCATAAGGACAACCCTATAGAAAATTTGAATTACATCTTCATGACTAATGCACTCTTGCAAGGCATAGTTACAACACTCTCTCTGAAACTGAGAGTTTACAAAATACTATTAAGTAACCTAGACAATATTATGTAATGTACTATTTATAGGAATCTACAACATGTAAACCCTAATTCTTTGTGCCCAAAATGGTTTATAGATCCATGAAGAAACACCAATAACCTATGAACCAATCAACTACCAATCAAATACCAATTGACCATCTAGATGATCTCCAGTCGGTTTCATCATCGACATTTAATTGGATACCAATCAACCTCCAATTGGTTCATCCCTTCAACCACCTATCGACTATCCATTAATGATAGACTTGACTTAACTGTCATTCAATCCATTCCCTAGTCAAGCATTCTTAACTAGCCAGTTGATTGACTGAATTTATACTGCAAAGAATATAACATTCGCAACAATCTCCCACTTGTTGTCTTCTTTGCATAGGATAACTTGAACTTATGTTTACTGGTCCAGGGCAGCAATTCCCATTGCCTCTGTACACGAAGAGAACTTCACTCCACTTATAAACTTGGTCAAAGAGTCTGGTATGTTTTCCAAAGTGTATACCTTCTCCAGCAACACCTTTATTCTTTCCACCATGTCTCTCATGAAATGGTATTGTACATCAATATGCTTCATCCTAGAATAGTAATATGGGTTCTTTTCCAAGAAAATTCCACTCATACTATCACAATTTATCCCCATAGTTTGCTTCTCAAACCCAGTCCATGAATACAATATATGCAGCCATATTGATCCTTTGCTTGCATGGGTGGTTTCCATGTATTCAGATTCTATTGTTGACAAGGCTACTACTACCAATATCTTACTTATCCAAGTGATTTCTCCACTGAACATTCTAAACACATATCTGTTGGTCGACCTTCTTTGATCAAGATATCCAACCTATTCGGTCTTGAAAAATCCATGTGCATTCACTCCCTTTCTAGTTTCAGGTTTCCCTTGATAACAAATTGCGTACTTTGTTGTTCCACGCAAGTTCTTGAACACTCTCTTGGAAGCAATTAAATTCTCTTTCCAGGTGTCGACATGTACCTTCTCAATACTCCCACTACATGGGAAATATATGGTCAAGTGTAGACCATTTCATACATCATACTATCAAAAATACTAGGATAAGGAACGCATGCCATGTTCTCTATTTATTCTTGTGTCTTTGGACATTTCTCAAACATTAGTTTTACCCCTATAGGAATAGATACCTTGAATGATTTTCACTCCTGCATGTTGAAACATTTTAGGAATTTTTCATCATACTTCTTTTGAGTTAACCAAATTTTTCTAACTGTTTGATCTCTCTTAATCTCCATTCCCATAATGAAGTCAGCAACATCGAGATCCTTCATTTCAAACTTGGAGGATAACTACACATTCACCTCCTTCAATGCATCCATGTTGTTTCTTACTAGTAACATGTCATCGACATACAATGCTACATATATGAAACAATTGTTTTCTTCTTGGAATACACATAGTGATCATCCTTGGTTCTTACAAATCCCAAACTAAGGATGTACTTGTTGAAATTTAGGTACCACATCCTTGTTGATTTCTTTATACCATAAATGGGTATCTTCACTTTTCACACCAGCTCTGTTTTACCCTTTAATGAAAATCCTTCATTCTATTTCCTATAGATTTCTTCTTCCAAGTCCCCATGTAGGAATGTTGTCTTCACATCCATTTTCTCTATCTCAAGATCAAATGATACAACCAAAGAACTTAGTACTCTAATGGGGGTTAATTTTTCAACATGAGAGAAAATATCATTAAATTCAACTCCCTTGACTTGGGAATACCCTTTCTCTACCAGTCGAGCTTTGAATTCTCTACTTGTCTCATTGCATTAAATTTATTCTTAAACACCCACTTGATACCAACATTTTTTATTCCATTAGGTAGTTCAACCAAATCCCATGTCTCATTATTTTGCAAGGATTCCATTTCTTTGACCATGGAATCCTTCCAAATTTCACCCTATGTCGATTCAAATGCCTCCCTGAATAGCTTGGGATCATCATTAGTGGAAAATAACACAAATGCATAATGAAAATAAGGTGGACTATACCTTTCAACTAGTTTCCTTACTCGATCATACCTCCTTACAACTGGAATATATAGTTCCACCTCTTCATATGATTCAATCGAATCACCTGAATCATGTTCTTCATTCCTCAATTCAAACACCAATTTCTCTAGTTCTTTCTCCATTTGAGCCTCTTCAATCATATAAGTTCCTATGACTTCCCTGAATACTACATCTTGACTATAAATTGTTTTCCTCAATACCAGATGCCACAACTTATGTCCTTTCATTCCATCCTTGTAATTGATGAAAATACACTTGATTGCCTTATTATCCATCTTGTTCTACTTTTCCTTTGGAAAATGCACAAATGGATCATAGAAAAAAACTATGAGATCTGAAAGAAAATGATTCTTATCAAAGAATACCTCATGTGGATTCAAGTCGACTAGCACTGATGAAGGAGAACTATTTACCAAATATTGTGCAGTGTCAATTGTCTCTACCCAAAATTCTTGTGTTATCCCTGCACCATTGAGCATGCTCCTTGCCTTTTCTATCAACATCCTATTCATTCTTTCAGCAAATCCATTCTATTAAGAGGTGTATGGATTNAACTAGATTGACCACCTGATCAATGGGATTGACTGAGGATGGAACCAGACTGACCAATCCATCAACTAACAATGGGTTGGGAGAAAGCTTACGAAAACATTTTGGAAGTTGAAGTTTTTCCAAAAGAGAAGAACCTTGTCCATACGAGGACAAAGGTGAGAATAATGATCACCTTTGCATAAATGCAAGGTAATCTGACAGTTATCTTCTTCTTACAGTTATCAAATGAACGTGGACTGACACAGGTATTGAAACAAGATATTTTTTATGGTTGACTCTGTTACAGTTGTATGAGGATAAACACTTTCCAGGTTATTCCATGGTGTCAAGGTGTATGATACACTTATATGACACTTAGGGCGAGGTACCTAGGTGTGCAAATTTCATGTGTAACAACTGTATGAGGGCAGATGATATTCCATATCTCACAGATGTGAGTGAAAGAATGGACCAAATGACTCAACTTGTATCATAATATTGTTTATGCAGGTTGATATCATATGATATGATTTTTGTAGAGATTGTATGTCTCTGGACAGTAGTTGTATACTATTGTGGTGGATGCATTCCACTGATTATGACTATGTGTCACTGGTTAGTAGCAATGTGCTACTTGGTATGGTTGTGTACCATTGGATAGTAGTTATGTACTACTATGGATAGACACAGTTGTGTTCTATCATAGACATTGTATTGATTGTCATGGATATTATCCAGTTGGATAATGATGACAATGCTCATGATTTGATCATGAGATAGCATGTGTGGCTATGATGATGCTACCAGTTGAATGGTTTGTTTGTGCTCAAGACCATTTCCTTTTATACCTCCCTATATAGGAGGGAGTGTTGATAGTATGGTAGTTGCGGGAAAATATTAAAGGAAAATATCCTTTGAGACATTAAAGGAAAAGATAAGAACCACACCAATTTTGGCACTGCCATATCTACAACAACCATTTGAGATTCAAAACAATGCAAGAGGATATGCCATGGGAGCAGTCTTGATGCAACGAGGTAAACCTATATGTTATCATTAAGATACTTTCACTCAAGTTGTGATTAACTATCCAACATATGATAAGGAATTGTATGCGCTGGTACAAAGTGTAAAGAAATGGAAGCATTACTTAATGCGAAAGGAGATAATAATTCATATCGATCATCAACCATTACAGTATTTACAGTCACAGACCAAGCTATAACAATCATAACACTTCAAGTGGATGGGTTTTATACAACAGTTTCATTTGGTAATCAAGTATAAGAAAGGTATTTATAACAAGGTTGTGGATATGTTGTCAATACTAGTGATTACTACATCCAAAATACTTAGGTATAATCCTTTAACTCACGAAAGCTATGCAGAACACTATGCTAAGGAGGATGATTTTAAGGAGGTATATGATGCAATAACTCATGGAAATCAAAAGTCAAATTATTATATGCATGGAAATTTGTTATATCATCTTGGAAGTCTTTGTATACCCAGATACGAAATAGTAAATGTAATAAGAGAAGTCCATACAACTCTCATGTCTGGTGATTTTGGGGTTGGTAAGACAGTAGCACAATTGCAGAGATATGGTTATTGGACTCGAATGAATTAAGCAGTTTCCAATTATAACAAAGGGTGTGTTATGTGTGCCGCAAGTGATCCTAGAAACAAAAATTTTGGGTTATATTCACCACTTCCAAACCTTCAAATCCATGGGAAAGTATCTCCATGGATTTTGTAGGAGGTTTGTTGATATCTAGGATAGGTCATGATTATCTATATGTTTTTGTGGATAGATTCAACAAGATGTGTATTTTAATGCCATGAAAGAAATAGGTCACAACTGAACATACATCAAAAATGTTCTTTGCTAACATATGGGTTCATTTTTGACTTCCTACATCTATTATATCATATAGAGACTCTCGATTTTTGGGAAATTTTTGGTCTCATTTATGGGAACCAATGGACACTAAGTTGAATAAGAGCACAACTTTTCATCCATAGACAGATGGACAGATAGAGGTGGTAAACAGAACTGTGGTACATCTACTTCGAGGGTACAGCGGAAAAAATCCTAAGTTATGGGATGAACAATTACCTTATATACAACATGCCTATAATCATACCATGCATTCATCTACTCAGAAAACTCTTCTTGAAGTATGTTTTAGGTACTTTCCTAAATCACCTATGGAATTTGTTTTTGGAGCAAATCAAGCAGATGGGCAGGATGATACAGATAAAGCTAAAAGGATCATTCAAAATATTCAATAGGTACATCAAGAAGTAAAGGAACAATTAGGGAAAATCCAAGTCAAGTACAAGGAAAAGCATGAAAAACATCGTCTTGATCATCAATTTGAAGTCGGTGATCAAGTATGGTTACATATCAGCAAGGATAGAATGAAAGGTGAAGGTAAAAAGATAAGGCCAATATGATATGATCCATTCAAGATCTTGGATAATATTGGTATTGATGCCTTTCGTTTAGATCTACCATCCTACATGAAAATGTATTCGGTGCTAAATGTTGAGAATTTGAAGCTTTATGATCCTTCAATGATTATGGATGAAGATGAAAGAATTCAAATTCCAACGGTTGATGATTTTTCTCCAGAATATTTGGATGAGCTAGAGGAAGATGTTATTATTGATAGAATAATCAATACTTCACAGCAAAGTGATGTGGAAAATATTCGATTTGGTCTTAAAGGGGTAAAACCAAGGAGGTCAAAATGGATGGAGATCATAAGGGTGAGGGAGATTTACCCTCACTTAGTTTCTGAGCAATAAAAAATTATGGTCGTACAAACATCTTTCAATGGGGAGGAATAATCTAGGGGGATTTGGGAATTCTCACAAAGGTCTAGGAGGTTCTGGAACGTCCATAGTGGAATGGTTAAAAAATGATCGAAATTGAAATTTCCCAAATGCTCTGAAAAACACCATCAATGTGTAGAGATCGGTGATAGTTTTTCAATGGTGCAAAAATCGCCTCAAACAAAGTTCATATGCAAAAGTTATGAGCCGTCAAAGTTTAAGTCAAATCGGATCAAAAGTCAAAAGGGTGACATGTGTCACCACTACAAGGGTGACACGCAGCACATGATTGTATTGGTGACATGTCACATGATTTTTGGCAGCTAATTGGGTGATTTGTACACTCTAGATGGTCAAATTATTCATCAACACATGGCATGGATAAGTCGATGAAAGGTTGCCACATGGAGACCTTCTATTGGCCTTTATGTCCATAATTATGTAAATTTTTTGGGAGTCGAAAGGGGTTGAAACAGAGAACTCCAAAAGACTTAAACAAACCTCCATTTCTAATGTGCCACACCTATGAGACTTAAACATATACCTTGGAATGTATATTTAAGTTTAATCCAAAGTTTATGTGGTGGGGAAAAGGGGTCAAGGGATAAGCCCCCAACCCCTAGACTGTATATTATTCTATATAACCATGCTATATTTGTGGGAGGTTGTTCCAAGGGATCGAATGGTTCCCAACTTGTGGTCGGTGGGAATAGAACCCCCAACCCGCCAAACTATACCAACGACTTAGCATATTTCCATTAAACAACATCAAAAATATGTAATTTGTTGTAACAAATCATAACCAATATATTTATTATGATGTTGATGTCACTGAGAAGTGAAGGTAGGAGGTTAGGGCTCGCACCCTATTTAATGGGTGTGTGGACTGAGGATTGTAAAAACACATTATTTTATGCAGAGATTGTCTCAAAGTGCATTCTCAAGGGTACATAGGCTTTGAGGCTACATCATAAAGCGTATTGATAGGTCCCTTAGTGGAATTTCAAGAAATTTGTACTCATTTTTCACAATATTTTGCAAGCAATCCAACAATTCACTCCATTTCTACAATTGAGCAACATGTAAAATGGTAATTGTAAAACACAAGCATTTGAGCATTAATAAAGAAGGTCTCTATTGAAAGCGGACTGAGAGACGTAGCCCAAATTGGGTGAACTCTGTTATCAAACTTGTGTATGTGATTTTGTCATTGTTGTTCATTTCATGCTTAGTTATTTGCGAGTTATTTATCATTAAAGTGTATATGGTTAAATAATTATTTCACATGTAATTGCAATAAATGAAGCGATCATTATTATTTCAAAGATCAAGTAGATTTTTATATGTATTTAAAATTGATCAACATCTAAGGATTTTTAGGATAACTTAGGGATGTATATCTCATTCATCCTAATTTGGTGGTAGCTTGAATGCAGATCAAGCTTAGTGAAAAACTTAGCTAGATGAAGTTAATCCATGAGATAATCAATAAATAGGACATGGAATTTTTCCTTTATTGTTAACTTATTGAGAGCCCTAAAATCAAGACACATACGTTGAATGCCTTCCTTATTTAACATCGTGACTAATGGTGATGAGTAAGGGTTGGTACTAGGATGTATGACCTGTAGAGAAACACTAAACTAGACATGAAAGAGAAGATATAGTTAAACATAAAATACACAATGACAATCACACACAGTACATAGAGATTTATCTTGGAAACCATTAACCGAGAAAACCAGTAATGCTTGAGCGATTCCCACTCCTTTATTGTCTTATTCTTCAGTGAATAAAGAGTTACATGACTAACTTGGTCCACACCTAAGACACAATTCATGATCCTACTCTATTTCTTTACCATAAGGACAACCCTATAGAAAATTTGAATTACATCTTCATGACTAATGCACTCTTGCAAGGCATAGTTACAACACTCTCTCTGAAACTGAGAGTTTACAAAATACTATTAAGTAACCTAGACAATATTATGTAATGTACTATTTATAGGAATCTACAACATGTAAACCCTAATTCTTTGTGCCCAAAATGGTTTATAGATCCATGAAGAAACACCAATAACCTATGAACCAATCAACTACCAATCAAATACCAATTGACCATCTAGATGATCTCCAGTCGGTTTCATCATCGACATTTAATTGGATACCAATCAACCTCCAATTGGTTCATCCCTTCAACCACCTATCGACTATCCATTAATGATAGACTTGACTTAACTGTCATTCAATCCATTCCCTAGTCAAGCATTCTTAACTAGCCAGTTGATTGACTGAATTTATACTGCAAAGAATATAACATTCGCAACAATCTCCCACTTGTTGTCTTCTTTGCATAGGATAACTTGAACTTATGTTTACTGGTCCAGGGCAGCAATTCCCATTGCCTCTGTACACGAAGAGAACTTCACTCCACTTATAAACTTGGTCAAAGAGTCTGGTATGTTTTCCAAAGTGTATACCTTCTCCAGCAACACCTTTATTCTTTCCACCATGTCTCTCATGAAATGGTATTGTACATCAATATGCTTCATCCTAGAATAGTAATATGGGTTCTTTTCCAAGAAAATTCCACTCATACTATCACAATTTATCCCCATAGTTTGCTTCTCAAACCCAGTCCATGAATACAATATATGCAGCCATATTGATCCTTTGCTTGCATGGGTGGTTTCCATGTATTCAGATTCTATTGTTGACAAGGCTACTACTACCAATATCTTACTTATCCAAGTGATTTCTCCACTGAACATTCTAAACACATATCTGTTGGTCGACCTTCTTTGATCAAGATATCCAACCTATTCGGTCTTGAAAAATCCATGTGCATTCACTCCCTTTCTAGTTTCAGGTTTCCCTTGATAACAAATTGCGTACTTTGTTGTTCCACGCAAGTTCTTGAACACTCTCTTGGAAGCAATTAAATTCTCTTTCCAGGTGTCGACATGTACCTTCTCAATACTCCCACTACATGGGAAATATATGGTCAAGTGTAGACCATTTCATACATCATACTATCAAAAATACTAGGATAAGGAACGCATGCCATGTTCTCTATTTATTCTTGTGTCTTTGGACATTTCTCAAACATTAGTTTTACCCCTATAGGAATAGATACCTTGAATGATTTTCACTCCTGCATGTTGAAACATTTTAGGAATTTTTCATCATACTTCTTTTGAGTTAACCAAATTTTTCTAACTGTTTGATCTCTCTTAATCTCCATTCCCATAATGAAGTCAGCAACATCGAGATCCTTCATTTCAAACTTGGAGGATAACTACACATTCACCTCCTTCAATGCATCCATGTTGTTTCTTACTAGTAACATGTCATCGACATACAATGCTACATATATGAAACAATTGTTTTCTTCTTGGAATACACATAGTGATCATCCTTGGTTCTTACAAATCCCAAACTAAGGATGTACTTGTTGAAATTTAGGTACCACATCCTTGTTGATTTCTTTATACCATAAATGGGTATCTTCACTTTTCACACCAGCTCTGTTTTACCCTTTAATGAAAATCCTTCATTCTATTTCCTATAGATTTCTTCTTCCAAGTCCCCATGTAGGAATGTTGTCTTCACATCCATTTTCTCTATCTCAAGATCAAATGATACAACCAAAGAACTTAGTACTCTAATGGGGGTTAATTTTTCAACATGAGAGAAAATATCATTAAATTCAACTCCCTTGACTTGGGAATACCCTTTCTCTACCAGTCGAGCTTTGAATTCTCTACTTGTCTCATTGCATTAAATTTATTCTTAAACACCCACTTGATACCAACATTTTTTATTCCATTAGGTAGTTCAACCAAATCCCATGTCTCATTATTTTGCAAGGATTCCATTTCTTTGACCATGGAATCCTTCCAAATTTCACCCTATGTCGATTCAAATGCCTCCCTGAATAGCTTGGGATCATCATTAGTGGAAAATAACACAAATGCATAATGAAAATAAGGTGGACTATACCTTTCAACTAGTTTCCTTACTCGATCATACCTCCTTACAACTGGAATATATAGTTCCACCTCTTCATATGATTCAATCGAATCACCTGAATCATGTTCTTCATTCCTCAATTCAAACACCAATTTCTCTAGTTCTTTCTCCATTTGAGCCTCTTCAATCATATAAGTTCCTATGACTTCCCTGAATACTACATCTTGACTATAAATTGTTTTCCTCAATACCAGATGCCACAACTTATGTCCTTTCATTCCATCCTTGTAATTGATGAAAATACACTTGATTGCCTTATTATCCATCTTGTTCTACTTTTCCTTTGGAAAATGCACAAATGGATCATAGAAAAAAACTATGAGATCTGAAAGAAAATGATTCTTATCAAAGAATACCTCATGTGGATTCAAGTCGACTAGCACTGATGAAGGAGAACTATTTACCAAATATTGTGCAGTGTCAATTGTCTCTACCCAAAATTCTTGTGTTATCCCTGCACCATTGAGCATGCTCCTTGCCTTTTCTATCAACATCCTATTCATTCTTTCAGCAAATCCATTCTATTAAGAGGTGTATGGATT
>JZKD02S0304094.1:0-19856 GCA_000966675.3 Picea glauca | reverse complement strand
TTTCAAGTTAGAAATAGATTGCATAATATCCATCATAATTCAAATAACGTTAAACATTCAAAGAATTAACATTCACATAGGTTCATATGTCTTAAAAGTTCAAGTGTATCATTAATAGTTTCACAGTGAATATAAAATAAAGATGATTAGGCCTTAAGTAAATTCTACTTGTTTAAGTCAAAATGTGGCATTACATACACCCAACCTTTGGGAAACATATTCCGAAGGTGGTAAAAAAAGTGAGGGGTGATCTCATCGTAAGGTCTCTACATCCTTCCAAGTAGCGGATCTTGGGCTATATTTGTCCCACTAGACCTTAAATTGGTCTACTGGATGGTTCCTGAGATGTTGGACCCTATGGTCGAATATGCGTAATGTTTCGACCATGGGGGTTCCTGCTTCTGATACATCCAATTCCTTCCAATTTAGTTTATGATATTCGTAAAAAACATAATGATGTAGAACAGATACATGAAAAACATTATGAGTTTTATGCAAGTGGGGTGGAAGCATGAGACAATAGGCAATGAGTCCAATTCTCTCTTGTATTTTGAATGATTATATAAATCGAGGTGATAACTTTGTCCCCTTCCTGAACCTAATGGTACTCTTATTAGGCTTGATCTGAATGAAAACTTGATATCCCACTTTATAACTTCGTTCAGTCCTATGTGCATCAACATAAATTTTCTTTCTATCACATGCTTCCTTTAGTCATTGCCTAATATGAATCACATGTTCCTCTATCTCTTGAATCAATTTTGTCCCAACTGTCACTCGATCTTCTAACCTTTCCCAAATCAACGTTGACCTGCATGGCCTTCCATACAGAGCTTCATAGGGTGGCATTCCAATGGAGCCATGAAAACTATTATTGTAGGTGAAATCTACCAAAGGTAGGCACTTCTCCCAATGGGTTTGATTATCCATAACATACATCCTAAGAATGTTTTCCATAACCTGATTTACTCTCTCAGTTTTCCCATCTGTCTTGGGATTATATGTTGTGCTTAAGTTCAACTGAGTTCCCAACGTTGAATGCAAACTTGTCCAAAACCTAGATGTGAATCAGGAGTCCCTATCTGAAATGATCTTCTTCGGTAACCCGTACAAATGGTTGACCTCACTTATAAACACGCGTGCCACATTATTGACATCATAAGTGTCTCTAACCAGAATAAAATGAGCACTCTTGGTCAACTTATCAACTATCACAAGAATGGAGTTGTGTCTATGTGATGTGAGCGGAAATCCCACAACAAAATCCATAGAAATGACTTCCCACTTGGACATAGGAACATCATGTGGTTGTAGAAGACCTACCGGGTGGTGGTGGTCAGCCTTCACTTGTTGACACTCTAGGTACTAGGTGATGAAATGGACTACATCATGCTTCATGCCTACCCAAAAAAAAATATTCTTCATGTCTGCGTACATTTTCTTCACACCCGAATGTGCACAAAAATTTGCGCTATGGGATTCATTGAGTATGATGCTTTGAATATCCCCACCCTTGGGGATGTACATCCTTCCTTGATGTCTTAATAATCCATTTGCTTCCAGGATATATCCTTCATACTTTGGATCTAACTTCTTACCATTCTAGAGGATTGAATTAACCTTTAAATACCAATGATTTCCAGGATGTTTCCCAAACACCTACTCCCTCATATTAACTTTTAAAGGAACCAAGGAGAAGACACGTGGTCTCTTGCTCAAGGTTTCCATGACCACATTCTCCTTTCCCTTGATGTACGAAATTCCAAAATCATACTCACTCATAAACTCACTCCATCGCCTCTTCCTAGCATTGATATCCCTTTGAGTGAAGAGATTATTTAAGCTTTCATGGTTTGTTTTAAGCTCAATGCTTCACCCCACTAGATAATGCTTCCAAATATTCAGAGCTAGCATTACAACTGCCAAATCTAAATCATGAGTAGCGTAAATATCCTCATGTTTCTTCAAATTTTTTGATGCATATGCTATCAATTCCCCATCCTACATTAGCACTATCCCCAGTCCTTTCTTCGAGGCATCCATGAATACTGTGAAGTCATTTTTCATATTCGACACTCGTAGAATTGGTGCGCTAGTTAGTAACCTCTTAAGTTCGATGAATGAAATATTATATTCTTATTTCCATTCATATCTGTTGGACCTTAGACATGTATTAAGGAAGAAAGACAAAGTACGAAGTGCACAGAAGGCACACAAACCAAGGAGGGATCGAAGTGGTTAAAGAAGTAGAAAAGAAGGAGAGAAGTAAAGGAAAAGCGAGCCGTTAAAGGAGAAGATCAAGGAAGAAAAAGTAGTAAGGAAGATGAATCGTGGACAAGTCAACAAGTGGAAGAAGACATCAATGGGTGCTTTGGAGCACCTCACAAAGAATAAGGAAGAACAAGTCAGCGAAGTCATGAAAAGGATGATTATATGGACCTAGGGTTTGACACCTAGACTTCGGTCTAGGAACGTCTAAGAGTCATGAAATGTATAAATAAAGGTCTATAAGAGTTGAGAGGGTCGTTGGTTGTTGTGATAGAAATATTGAGAGATAGAGGTAATTTGTGGTAGAGAATTCTTGTATTTTGGATCTTCATATGGGTGCAAAGATCGACCCTGCAACTGGATACGCAGGGAAGGGAGATACAAAGGAGAGATAGAGGGGGATTTGCAACTAAGTGTGCAGATAGAACTGTATGTTTTCATCCTTCATATCAAGAAACACAGTTTTGTGGAAGTATCCCTAGGGAGAGGGTGAACCATGTAAATCTTGTTGTTCTTTGTGGTTGATGTTGTGTTACTTGCTATTTGTTATACTATTATGCATTGTTAGTGTTCCTATTCAAGATAATGCGATATAACTAACTTTACGAAGATAAATATAAGGTTGTTAAATAATCTTTAAGTTATCTTGTGGTGGTATTCTGGAATCATATTGCACTCCTCTGGTTGTAGACACATGTGTCCTACAACCCCCCTATTGCTACTTCGGGTGAGACTTCATCTACTTCACAGGTGTTTCTGAAAGGGCCAATAGTTAGGGTTTGTTGGTGCGTCATTAGAGTTGAACCATGGGTCTTCCCTTGTGCAAACAATACCTGACCCCCTTGCGCTAAAAGGCAGTGATGGGTTTTTCACTCTTAGATAACCCTTCTACAAACCTCTGATAATAACCCACTAGCCCCATGAAGCTTCTTACCTCATGAGAATTTTTCGGCACTAGCCATTCCATAATGGCCTTTACCTTTTCTGGGTCCACAGAGATTCCTTCAATGGAAATAATATGACCTAAATAGTGAATTTATTTCTAGAAGAAAGAACACTTTGACAACTTGTCATACAATTTGTTCTCTCTAAGGAATGACAACACCACTCAAAAGTGTTACTCATGTTCTCTTTCGTTCTAGGAATAGATGAGGATATAATCTAAAAAGACCTATACAAATCGGTCTAAGTACTTTCAAAATAAACCATTCATGAGGCTCATGAATAGTGTTGGTGCATTGGTGAAACCAAAAGTTATTACAATGAACTCGAAATGCCCAAACTGAGTTTGAAATGAAGTTTTAGGAATATCACCTTCCTTAATCCTTAACTAGTGATACCTTAATCGTAGATGGATTTACGAGAAAAATGATGCTCCTTTCATCTGATCAAAGAGGTCATCTATTTGTGGCATTAGGTACCTATTTTTCACTATAGCACAGTTCAAGTCCCCATAATCTATACACAGTCATAAGGAACCATCCTTCTTCTTGACAAAAATTACTGGTGCACCCCAAGGTGAGACACTTGGCCTTATTATCCCTAATCCAAGTAGTTCCTTCAACTACATCTACAACTCACAAAGTTCCGGCGCCGTCCTCCTATATGGTGTCTTGGAAATTGGCTCTACATTGGGTTTTAGCTCAATAGTAAAATCAAGCTCCCTCTCAGAAGGTAACCCTGACAACTCTTTCGGAAAAACATCCTTAAACTCTGATAATATTGTATATTGATCCAAGGAGGGTCCTTTCCATTCATTGACTAATTCCACTACATATAATTGAAAACCTTGCCTCATGCAACGTTTAACTTTCATGGTTGAGATAAATCATAGACACACATTCCTCCATATATCGTGGATCTCTACTAACCTTCCTTCATTGTCAACACAAAGCACCCTCTTCGTGAAACAATATACCATAGCTCGATGGGATTCTAACCAATCCATTCCAATAATTAGGTCATACATCCATAGAGTAGTGATGTACACCTTCAACCTAGTAGTACACACTCCCAGGTCTATTAGACAATTATCGACGCTAGGTCCTACTTCTTGTTTTTCCCCCAAAGCCATCTCAACTTGTTTAAAGTCATCATGCTTGTAGGGTTCCAACCCACACTTTTCTAAAACACAAGGTGAAATGAAACTATCTCTACCACTAGAATCAAAGAAATTTTTATCATTGACATGATTTAGCATACCTGACGACTCCACCATCCTGGATTGATGTTCTTTCTGGTGATTATTAATCGCTACATAAATCTAGTGGCTACTTCTCTCTCTTCCCATCCGATCCTTTCATTCTCTATGCACAAAGCCTGATTTTGACTCAGGATAGTCATGCTGGTAATGGGGTACTCCACACCCCTAACAAGTAATATGATATGGAACCTACACACTTCCCTGTGACGGTCTCCGAAATAAGTTCCTTCCCCTGGAACCCCTGCCCCTACTTGTTACTCCTTGAGAAGGTCGTGGACCTGGCTGCGTCATTGGAGATGATTGGGATGTTGCGCTTGTTACCATTGAAATACCTATTTTAAATTATCTAGGTGTGAATCTATTTTGATAAGGAGGTGGACAAGAGTTTCCTCCCTTGGAAAAGGTCCTAGGGGCCTTCCCCACAAATCCAGGATGTTGTGGAATGGTTGATCCCATACCTCCATTTTCAAGTGTTGAGGACAACACTTGTTTGAAGGGGATGGGCATGTTAACCCCTAGAAAAATCCCCATACAAAGCCCCATGTTATGTATAAAATTCCTTATTAACCCCTAGATATTTAATTATTACATTTATAGTGTTATATTTGTATCTTGGCTAGAACCCTTCATTGCACCCTTTAATTATAATTTTACTCTTTGTCTCCTATGTATATAACAAGGAGACATCTTAGGAATATATTATCACATATCATATTTCATTTTGAATTATATATATTGGAAAATTATTTTTCCCCCTCAAAGTGGACTATAATATATTGCATCTTTATCATTTTTAAGGCACTGGATCATAACAAAATTCAGCCAAAGCCTCAATTTCTGCAGTGAAATTTGTTGAGAAATTGATGCAGGAATGTCAAATTTGGGGTGAATAGGTGGAATTGACATGCATAGGGATGAACTTGTCCATACAAAGCTCAATTTTAGAGCTTCCATGGTGGCCATGAATAAATTTTGAAAATATGCATTTTTTTTAAATTTTGGGAAATTATGAATTTTGAAAAATTGTGAATTTTGAAAAATTGTGAATTTTGAAAAATTATGAATTTTGAAAAATTTGGGGATTTTTAGTAGATGACATCAATAGTGATATGGAGGCCACATGTCAAGTGAAGTGTAAGTTATGACATGTATTGACATGGTGTTAGGTCCATTGTGGATGGAACATGGTGGTTGGTCGATGGTGACGTGGCATACCACTATGGTGGGACGATGGGACAAAGTATAGACCGATACCATAAGTAGTATCACATGGTTAGTCGAACAATTTTGAAAAATTTGTTGTGGATGCAAAACCAATGTAGAAGCACCATGTATCATTGGGAGGTTTTTCATATTGCATCATAGAGGTTCTTTAATGCTCGATAATTTTTACATTGCGAAATAGGTGTAGGCCATCAATCATATGATCATCTCAATCGTTAGATCTAGTAGTATGCAAGTTGCGTGTGCCTGAGGAAAATGGGTGCGGGATGGGACCCACCCATCCCCCAAAATAATGAATGTGTTATAGGTATAATATTTGTAGGGGATATGGAAGACTTCAGAGAAATGGAACATTGTGGCGGTGCCATGTGGTAGCTGGTATAGGTAAATAAAAATATTTTTTTATTTGTAAAGTTCATCATAAAGGAGAGAGAGAGAGAGAGAGAGAGAGAGAGAGAGAGAGAGAGAGAGATGATAAATATTGATGGTGCAGGGCCAGGGTGTCCAAGAGGATGATATGGCATAACCTCAGGGTGCCATGTGGACCCAAAATGCCACATCAACAAAGATGCAACATAAGAAAAATTGTCATATAGTTTCAAAAAAAACATACGGAGACAAAATTGTATTTTGGCCATAGAAGAAGAATAATAAATCATAAGAGGATAATATTTTATGGGGTTTTTATGCAATGTCAAGGGCTATAGAATTACTAGAGAGGGTTGTTGGCTAGTTATGCTATGTTTTTCCAGAAAATTAAAATTACATGTTTTTAAAGATCAGGGTCAAGCTTAGTGGAGAGAGCACAATTACTATTGAAACTTGTGTAGAGTGTCAAAAAAGTGGTGATGGAAATATTTTATGAAGGGATGGGCTATATTATAAGGATTTTGGAGTGGAGGTGCCAAAATAGGGGAAAATCTACTATTCCGGGCCATTTTTGGGGGAGATTTTCATAGCAGGAAAAGGGTCCCCATATAACAAATCTGGAAAAAATTATCGATTTGAAATTTTGTATACTGATCAAGATAGATAACTTTGGTTTATTTCAATTGAGAATCTAGGATTTGTTATGAATTCCCTGTCATCATTATTATCTATGTATTATACAAAAATTTTCTTGGTTTGTGATAGATTTACTTCTAAAAGTGACAAAAGTTGGTATCTAGTATTAGTTGCACTAGAAAAAAAAGTGTACAAAAGAGGTAAATTAGCAATATTCAAATGACTATAAATTTCTGCTCAGAGCTTATGATTGAGAAAGGAAGTAGTCATTTGAAATATATTGGATACAATAATACATATGCAACCAAAATTTTGAATTGAGTGGTACAATTTCCAAGTAATAAGAAGGAAGATGATTGTTGGGCTTGAAGAATGGGTTTAGAATGAGTTATATATATGTGGAAGATGCAAGAGAAATTTATAGACATCAGGAAAAAGGGTCTGGGAAGTTCTTCAAAATGAGCATGTGGTTTCTTTAGGAGGTTGCAGGGATCATACATCTTTGTGTAGTGAGAAATGTGGAATCTCTCGAAGGAAATTTTAAGGTGGGAAAAGAATGCTAGATGAAATATGTGCATATCAAATGTGGATGATGAGTAAGAAAGACCACATAGAATTCATGTTATTGCATGTGAGGTAGGTACACATATAGGTGTAAATCATGGGAACATGAAGAGTTGTTTAAAAACAATATAAAATTTTTTGAACCTTGAATCAAGAATGAGAAGAGATACTTGAGGGGAGAACATTATGCCAAGGCTTATATAGAAGATTATCAAAGGAAAGAAATGCACAATGTTAAGATATGAATCTAGGTGCAACCATGATGGTTTGGGAATCCAAGAATATAGTGTACTAAAAAAGAGGGCCATAATGCATAATGTATACTTGGATAGAAGGTGCATAATATCTAGGGATCATTTATGTAGATTTGGAGTAGTACCTCCACTATTGTTATCATGAATGCACACTGGAATATGGTACAAGTGTCAAAAATTCAAGGGTGAAGTAATTAAGGTGCATGTATGCTAAAGAGTGTCAACAAATGTATAAAGAAATGCATTATGTGCAGATTAGTTTGAGATGGATGTAATTAGAATGCAATGAGAGGTAATCCATAAAATTATTTGGATTCTAGAATTGGCCAAAGTCCATGAATTGTTGAGATACGTAGAAAAAGGTACCATGAGGTGGATTCTAGGATAATTGAAGTGTATTGCAACACTCGAGGAAGGATGAAAAATATAAAAGATAATTGTTTATGCATATAAAAAGTGTTGATTACATTTCAAGGGTACTGTGTGTATTTCCAAGATAGAATAGGATGTCAAGTCAAGAAGAACACAAATATGGAGGTAGTTTTTAGAAAGGAAATTTATAAGAAGACACATGAGGAAGAAAATGGTCCTATGCTTGACATGGTATGAAAAAGAGATGGAACCTAAAATGAACTATCTCAATTGTGCAAGGAAGTACTTGGAAAAATATACAATGTTGGAAGTTCCAATTTAGTTTGCAATAGGTTGTAAACTAAAGTTGACCCCTCTGAGGTGGTCTCTATGAAGACAAAAAGAAGAAGAGGACATATGTGTAGAATTATAGTATGCTGAAAATTTTACTAAGGAAGTCAAGATTGAGACCCAATTGGCTAAGGAGGGAGAAGAGAATAGTGCAGGCACCAAGAATGTTGAAATGTTTAGACAAGAAAAAGATGGATCAGTTTGATCCAAAAATTAAACAAATGTTAAAGATTAAAATTCAATAAGATAGTTTGGCTGGAAATGCAAGTGTGTAATGGTCTTCCCCAATATAACCGATGTTTGGACTACAACCTCTTTGCCAACATGAGAGAGCACTAAGAGAATCATATTCCTAGTGTTGTGTATGTGTTGAAGAGGAAGGTATCCAAATGATTAGATAGGTAAATGGGGAAGAGTTTGGATAATGTGTGGAGGTGTTGGCTAGACCATCCAGATCACCATGGTGGAGTATATGAAATGGATGTATGTTATTCTAGAGTCAATGTAAGGATGCATTGTGTAGATGTGGCCATGGGTATTGGCACATTGGTTTTATTTCTTCGTAAAGTTTGATTGCATTATGAAATGTTGATAATGCATGTACAATGAAGGATAATTTCATTCCAAATAAAATGACTAGAAATAGAATTCCATTTTAATATGAGGAATGGCTATAAACGATTCAATTATAGGTAAGATACAATTATAAATCGCGTCATGAGTTGTTCTAAATGTGCAATGAAAAGATAATATGTAGGAATGCTAACAATTTCTTTAGCTACATGAAAGTTGAGAAACTGTAGGAAAATGCTATTGGATGTGGCAATGATGTAAGACCATAAAGAATATCAATTCCTACAATTGCAAGGGACAAACATAATGAGCAGAAATATCATGTCTGGGAAATTTTATTTTCCTATATAAACAAATTTGAGAAATTAATAATTGAAAATTGTTATAATATGCTAACAATTTGTTTGGCTACATGGAAATTGAGAAAATTGCAAGGAGAATGGTATTGGATATGGTAGGGATGTAATCCCATAAGAATATTGATATCTATAACTACAAGATCCAAACATAATGAGGAGAAATATCATGCTTGGGAATAATTTTTTTCCTTTATAAAACAAATTTGAAAAATTGTAATTGAAAATTGTATGATGATATCTCATATTGGTTGTATGCATATGATGCAAATGAGGTGATTTACATAGGTTAAACTTTGTTAGTGGAGTTCTAGTGGTAATTTGGAATTTTCCTACGCAAGAAAACCTTGGAAAATGATGGATTGCATAAGGAATTGTATAATGGTGAAAGGGATGTCCGAGCCTAAAGGGTGAGTAAAGAAAGGAATAAAAACTTTAGAATAGAAGAAAATAGATTAAATTCGAGTGGACATGTTAGCAGTTGTTTGGAGCTATTGAGGAATGAAGAAGAAAGTTATTAGGCTTGCAGAAAAAACAGTTTGTCAGTCCTAAAGAGTGAACTCATTTGTCAGAGTTTCACTATAGAAGAACTAGGTTGTCAATGTTGAAGATTAAACTCGAGTGTGTGAGTTGCACTGGAGAAAAAAAATTGTTTTTGTTTTTTCTTTTCTTGGTAGATTTTCCTAGAAGCGAGTCCCTTGAGATCCCAATAGTGATATTCCCAATCACCTGTTGTAGAAAACTATATTATAATGGTGTATCCTGATGGATTGAGAGTAGTGAAGGGGGAACATTAGGAATGTTACAACCTGATGGAATCAAAACAATGAAGGGGTACATTCCTTGAGTTGGGCAGGTGTGTGGAAGAGAGCTCGTGGAAATTATAATGTTTGTAGGAGAACGACAATGGGTTATGTATATGTTTTCAGTTGGATAACCTATGTATGTGTGAGATTAGGCCGAAGATCATATATGTTGATTAATGTCCAGGGAGAAAAAATTGTAAAATGAGTGTATCCTGATGGATTGAGAGTAGTGAAGGGGGAACATCGGGAATGGTACAACATGATGGAATCAACGAAATGAAGAGGTATATGTCAGAAAATTGGCTTAGGTTGATGGAAAATGGGTATGTATTGTTCTTTTTCATTGATTTCAACCATTGGAGAGTGATATTGTAGATTTATGGAAACCCTTAGTGATTGATGTCAACCCTTGGAGAAAGTCCAGTAGCGAATTCTAGTAGAAAAAAGGTTTGGGTAATGGACACAAGGTTGTTTCATGTATAATGGTATGATTTTTAATATATTTTAAGGTAATACTACTCTAGATGGATATTACATGTCATTCCATTTCTGTTGGTATGTGTAACGTCACATAAATTCTCACGGTTAGAGAGTTATGGCCGTGAGAAGTTGGAGAACCTAGGTTTGTGTAATGGACCCAAGTTTGTTTGATGGATAATGGTATGCATTTTGATATATTTTTAGGCAAGACTATTCTATATGGATAGTACATGTCATTCCATTTCTAGTGGTATGTGGTACGTCACATAACTCCTCACGGTTAGAGAGTTATGGCCATGTGAAGTTGGAGAACCTTCATGAGTCATCTAGAAGCCCCAAAGGTCAAAGTAGTCAAAGTGGTTTAAGAGATTTTAGAAGGTAAATAATAAAGTGAAGTGATGAGTGTACTATAAGTCAAAGTGAATACAAAATAAATTATTTAAATAATAAATTTAATGGATAAATTAGAAGTGGGTTAACCCTAAAATAAGGAAAGTGGATTAATATGGTTAAAAGGTAACCCCTTGAGGAAGCTAGATGAAAGTATAAATAAGAGGCAAGACTCTCTAATTTTAATCACACTTGAGAATATTGAATATCTATAGGTGACTCAGATAACCAAAGGATATCTAAGCTGAATTTCAAAGGGAAGGTGAAGTATAGAAGGCTGAAATTCAAGGGAGGATAAATCCTTTTGATGATGTTTTCTAAGGTATTTTATTTATAGGTCATCTCACCATTTTTGCAATAATTTTTTTTTATAGAATTATATAGAACATGAAATTGGGAGGCCATTGAAGAAACATATTGAAGTAGATGTGGTACAAATTTCATCTTGTGGGTTGTTGTATATTTGGAGTTACACTCCGTGGAAAATAGGGTTTGTGGGTAGTCTTGAAACTAGTCTAATACAGGTGTTTCAGGTCAAAACATCATAAATTATTCATAACAGATCCCAATTCAGTAATACCAAATGTGTTGGTTAGAGTACAGTCTGTAGTATTCTGTGTACAATTTTCAGATCCATACAAAAAATATTTCATGCAGGGCACTCTCTACAAGTTCACTCTCTAGAATAAGACAAAATTAAATAAGGTATGTTATTTTTTCTATAATTCCTTTTCTGAGAGTTTCCAAGTAGTGACACGTAGAGGAATTGCATAAAATACACTGAAGAACATTGTGTACTATTTTCAGATATTTATTCATTATGGGTACATAGTTATGATTATTTCAAGATAGGGTTGTTGACTAATCCAAAACTAGTCATGTGAGACTAAAGAAAAGATTGATGAAAATGCTAGTCTCTTGTTGTTAAAGTTAAGGAAGGTTTGCAGGTATGTGATAATATACACCAGATCTATTGCAGAGTTACAAATCATATTTGTATGATGAAATTGATGAGGGATTTTGGTTGAGGTACATGTTGGGTACATGGTTGAGATTAGTAGTTTATGGCTTGGCACATACATGATGTGTATAGTTGATGATGTTGGTACATATTGATGAGAAATAGTTGATGAGTATTTGATACATTATTGGTACATACTTGGTACATGGTTGGAGGCACTTGTTAGTAGTATTGTTGACACATGGTTTATGGATGATGTAGCATACTTGTATTGGTNGTAAAGAACACAGTAAACTGATACACTTATCTTCATATGAAATTTTAATATCAACAGATATTAACTGACTTACCATATTATTGAAGGTGCTCAAATGCTCTGCCACCGAGTCTCCATCTCTCATCCTTAGGTTATAGGACTTCTTTCTCAGGAATAGTTTATTTAATAGGGACTTACACTGATAAAAATTCCCCAACCTATCCAATAAATCCTTGGATGTAGCTTCCTATGACACATTCAGTAATATTGAATCTGAGAGAGACAGTCGGATTGTGCTCTTCGCCTTCTGATCCAACTTTTTCTAATCATCTGTTGAAGTTCCTATAGGTGCAGTACTAGATATACTGTGGTCCATTGATCTTTGTCCACCAAGAGATCTTCCATCTTGAGCTTCCACAACTCAAAACTTTTCCCATTAAACTTCTCGATCTCCATTTTTGAATTGCTTTCCATTTATTTTCAGCTAAAAAATCAGTACCACATATCTCCCACTGTAACAAGTCTTATCATAGTCCCAAGCCAAACCCTTGACCATAAAGGCGTCCCCCTGAAGCCAACAAAGATATGATACCAAATGTAGATTTTAACCTTGTACAATATTTACTACAAACAGATTTTCAATAAAAGAACAAAAAAGATAAAATGGAAAATATAAACGTTACATAGATATTTTTCCCCTGGAAACCAAAAACGGGAAAACGAACATATTCTATATTCAGTCATAGTGATACATTATTTACAATAAAATATAGGAATAGGAGCCAACGACATCCAAAACCCTAGACCAATGACCTGGATTAGTCAACAACCTAATTCCTTAACTGAAAATAGAAAACCATCGACAAAAACCATGTGCCGAAAAACCTCCCAACAATGGACATAAAAATCGAGGTAACACAAAAACCGAGGAAAAAATGTGCATGTTTTTCAAGGAAAAAAACAAATTTCTCAAGAGTGCTGCACCCAAACCCCCACACGCGGGGGGCTTGTGCCCCCCTCAAACCCCTCTGCGTGCTTGATGCAATGAAAACACTACTACTCGTGCAAATAATATAACATATACCCAACAAAATTATGGGTCTAATTCCCCTTAAGTTATTTTATATGTATAGGGGAATATTTAAATTCCTTTTTAGTAGACAAAGTGAATTTTGTAGTGACATAACTTAACTCGGAGGATGGGTATGTTACACCTTATCTATTATATAATTTAAAGCCTCATATACTAAATAATACTTTACAATGATCATTGATTACCGAAGATACAAATCTAGGTATTATAAAGAATACAATAACCTACTTGGATACCTACTTGGATTGGTGGCAAGCATACATCATTGTGGTTATTAATCCTTAAGATTGAAATCAATTTATTTTACATCTAAGGTTTTTTTTAATTCACTAACTCATGATATGAAGTATTCTTAATAAAGTGAAATAATGATAATTCCTCTCATGCATGTTTCCATGGTCCAGTTCATAAAATGTTGATTCCTTCCAGGGAAAAACTGAATCAAAAGAAAGAATACAACATCGATGCTTCTATTGTTGGAACATGAATAAAATATAATTATGAGTCGTCCTATGAATATATATGCAGAGTTATGTTCCTAAGGTAAATATCCATATTATAATTTCATATCATATACCTATTAGTTGTGAGGTCATTTTGTTCATTTCCTAGAATCCCTAACTCTAGTTTATTACTCCCTTCAAAACCCTTTAACTTGAAACTACTCATAACAATTATAACTAGTTTATTACTCCCTTCAAAACCCTTTAACTTGAAACTACTCATAACAATTATAACTGAAGTTGCTGGTGTGTCACTTTTAACTATGGATTTATTTAGCATATGCATACTCTTATTTGTAACAAACATAATAGATATCTATCAACTACAAGACTGTAAAGGTATTATAGTCAACATGACTCCTAGATATGAACTAGGAAAATTATTATTCAAGTCAAAAGAATAAGAATAATAATATAAAATACTCATGGACTAGAAGGAATCCTATATATTTTACATTTTTATATATGCTTAAACCAACTTATATTAGTGGGAAATATTAAGACTTAGCAAAAGGACTCATTTCCCCAGAAAACACAAAGAAATTATGAGTTTCTTAGCAAATTGGAAGCTATAGGACTTGCTTGTAGGGTGGATTAGCCACAATAGATACTTGTTTATTCCATAGCTTAAGGGTACCCACAATCTACTTTCTTTGAAGGTTAATATGGCATTGCATGGTTTGAATTGGTACACAAGTTTTCTCCTCTACATATATAGCTAGTCATGTAAAACATGAAATCCTTATAATAAAGCCTCATCACAAAGTACCAAATATTTCAATTGTTAAATACCTTAGGACAAAGTAAATTCATGATTTATGTGGAGGTGTCACCCCTAGTTCGACAATCTGATTGTATATGGATGGGGATACAACGTGTTAGAAACTTAAAACTCTTTAAAACATCTGTAGAGATCAATTTATTTTCATTGTTTCTCTCAATAATGAAGTGCAAGGATATCCTGTTCACCCACATCTATGAGTGGAAGAGGTGACTCCATATTTTTTTCTTCCCAATATCTTCTACTTGCACCTATGAAGTGGAAATTGTGGCATGGGATCATATTCTACAATTAGTATTCCTTTGTCTTAGATCTTCAATGCATTGAATTTGGTGATGTGCAAGGGTATGCATCTTGACGATTAGTTATTTTTGGGAATTATTGATCCAAGTGGATATCAGTGGCCACCCACCTCTTCCAATCACTCTTCATGGTTCTCCATATTGGCTTTTTTTGTTATGAATTTTAGGTCCTAAGCTTCTGGGGCTATTTTGAGGCCCCAAATGATGTACTTCTCCATTAGATATTTCAAATGAGCTACTAAACCCCCCAAATGGATATTGCATGCAAAAAAATTTCCCCTCGGAAGTTCATGCATCAACTAACCACCTTAAGGCCCACAAACCGTTTGTCACTTCACCTCCTAGGTTAGGGTTTTGAACTTTTAGGGTTATTTCTTTATGTTAAAAGGCCATTTGTGGACCATTTTATTATCTTTTTACGAATGAGACTAGCCAACATCTCTTTATCTTTAGAGATAATATTCCACCATTCTAACTAGTTTGTGTTCTACAATATTGTACTATTTTATTCATTAATAGAAGTTGGGTTTCATTGTATTGTTTTACCCTTTTCTATATTTTTGTGTATGTTTCATTTCATTATTATCTAGTCCATATCATTGGTATTAGAAAAACATTATCCTTGTTATTTCTTTATGCATGCCCCAAATGAGGTTAGGGTATAAAGAGTTGGGTCTCAATCTAGTTTCTCTTAGGGACAACCGCTATTGATAGCTCAAGCAACCTCCCATGGTGGAAGAAAAGATAGATGGTGGAGTAGGAGATCCTTTCAATATGTTTCTCAAGGAGTCCCTTGCATGATGATGGAAAAATTCACCTATATCCTTCTATGAATGCTAACAAAAAGTGAGGCACCTTCATTAAGCAACAATTTCGGAGGTGCAACACCCTTCAAGGCACAAGTTAACTTTGATATCCCTTTATTTTAAGGCTAGATAGATGCATATGCTTTGGATAAATGGCTGAAGCTTTTAAAGGGGTATTACTTTCTTCAAAAATTCTCATACACCAAAATGATCACCTTCGCTCTCCTTAAATCCCTTCCCCATGTCAAATATTGGTGGGAATTTTAGTGGGAGAGAGATAACAAATATGAGGCTATGACATTTGGGACATGACCCACTTGGGCGACCTTTGTTAATTCCCTCAAGGAGAATGTATACCCTATTGGAAATTATGATGACCGGTACACAAGATGGATGTCTCTACATTAGGAAAGAGATGAGATGGTGATGGAATACACCAACATCTTCCATACCTTGCACTCAAAGATGAGTATGAGAGAATTTGAGTGACACCTAGTTCTGAAGTAATGTAGTGGTTAACACAAGTACATCCAAATAGATGGACAAACAAAAATAGTCAACATAATGATTGTGCATATCCTATGAATGTACAACTCCAAGAATCCATGTACATGGGATGAGATCCTTCAATATGTTTAGAATAGCTATAACATGTACCTCCATATATCCATTAGCCACATGCCTTTTTAGGTGTGCTTGAGATTCCAACCATTGACCCCCATTGATGTAATGTTTCCTATTATGTAATATACCAGATATAAAATGTATGCAGAACATAAATAAAATGTTAGTAATGGTAGAATAACAACAATATAACCAGAACATTCACCATAATAACACTGAAATGATATAAGAATAACAATAGAAATAACACTTTGAATATGAAAGCAATGTTCACGGGCCTCTTTGAGGGGGCAACCTCTAGTTGAATAGATCTCTATTAAAATTATCTCTAAGCTAGGGTTCTCATACCCTCAACTCCTATTTATACTAAAAAGAAGCATCTAAAGGAAGATCCTTCTAGAAGTGAAATCTTCTATTAGGTCTTCTTACATCTACCTTATTCTATTTTATTGAAAGGCCTTATTAATATTGACCTTTATTGCATCTGAATGTATTTTTCTACCTATGTGCGGGTTAGGACCCTAACATGTCCACCCCCTTAAAAACAACCTTGTCCTCAAGGCTTGAGATGAGGAAATTGCTCCAGAATGGTAGTTGGTTCCCAAGTGGCGTCTGCTGGAGTTGTATCTTTCCACTGGACTAGCACTTCCTTGATGGTTATCTGACGTAGGCGACACTCATGTTGGTCCAAAAATGATTCTAGTTGTAGCCAAATGGATCCTTCTTCAACTAACTCTAGAAGGTTGGTTTGAATTTGACACTTAGCTCCAATCACCTTCTTTAATCATGAAACATGAAAAATAGGATGTAGCTTCGAATGGCTAGGCAAAGCTAACTGATAGGCGACTTGTCCCACACGCTTGAGCACAATATAAGGACCATAAAATTTGGGCATTAGCTTTTGACAATGCTCAGCCTTGAGGGACGTTTTCTTGTAATATTGCAGTCGAAGAAACACATGATCCCCTTCTACAAATTGATGTTCAGAGTGACCTTGATCTGCTTGTTTCTTCATGCGATTATGTTCCATGACCAAATTCTCTTTGAGGGTACAGAGAATGGCCTCTCGAGTTGTAAGTGTTAGGTTAACCATCTGGACCTTCGAGGCATCCAGTAAGTATGAGAGAACTGAAGGTGGCTTCTATCCATATACCGCTTCAAAAGGAGTCATGCATGTAGTTGTATGGTATGAAGTGTTGTACCACCATTCAACTAGGGGTAACCATTGAGCCCATTGACTTTGATTTTCTGAGGAAAAACACCTTAAATATGTTTCCAAACACTTGTTGACGACTTCCATTTGGCCATCAGTCTGTGGATGATAAGCTATGTTGAGATGCAATTATGTGCCTTGTATCTTGAACATTTCTTGCTAAAATTGCTTGTGAAAGTTGGGTCGCGATCAGAAACAATAGAGTGCAGCATGCCATGAAGCTTGAAGACCTGATCCATGAATATTTGAGCCACCATAGATGTTGTAAATGGGTGTTGAAGGGAACATAAATGAGCATACTTGGAAAGGCGATCAACAACCACCATGATGACAGATTTATTTCCTGATTTGGGTAAGCCGGTAATAAAATCCATAAAGATATCCTTCCAAATAGCAGGTGGAATCAGGAGCGGTTGTAGTGTGCTTGGTGATTTGACTATTTCTCCCTTGTTGTGTTGACACACGTCACATTCAACTACAAAATTACGAATGTCCTGTTTCATACCATCCCAGAACAAGGAACGTTTGACCCTGTCATAGGTTTTGGTGAACCCGGAGTGCCCTGGTGTGGGTGTAGCATGAAGCTCAAAAAGTACCATGGATTTAATATTTGATTGTTTACTTAAATACAAACAGACTTTGTATCGAAGTTCCTCATGGAGATAAGAGTACCCTGAGAAATAAGGAGCATTGGACTGCAATTGTTGGATCAACTGTGAACTATTGGGATCTTGTAGCCATTCCTGGCGAATAGATTGGAAAAAAAGGATCCTTCATCTTCATATTTTCGGGAAAGTGCATCTACAACCACATTGTCTTTGAATTTCTTATAAATGATCTCATAATCATATCCAAAGAGTTTAGTCCCCCATTTTTGTTGTTCTGGGGAGGAAATGAGTTGTTCCAGAAAATACTTGAGGCTTTGATGGTCTGTATTAACTTGGAACCATTGCCCCAATATATAAGGACGCCACAGATCCACGACATGCATAATAGCCAACATTTCCTTTTCATAGATGGATTTTCCCAGATTTGTTTCAGATAGTTACTTGCTGGTAAAGGCCAAAGGTCGATCCTCTTGCATAAGGACAACACAAATTCCTTTCCCTGAGGAATCACATTCCAACACAAAGGTATTTGTGAAATCGGGAAGGGCGAGGACTAGAGTGGTGTAGATGGCCATCTTCAAGGTTTGAAAATATTGAGTAGTGGATGGAGTCCAAGTGAAAGAGTTCTTTTTTAGGAGAGCAGTGAGAGGTGATGCAATCTTCCCATAATTCTTAACAAACTTGCGATAATACTCTGTTAAGCCTAGAAATCCATGCAAGCTCTTAAGAGTCTTTGGGTGAGGCCAGTCTTGTATAGATTCAATCTTTTTAGGATCCACCCTAATGCCATCTTTTCCAACCAGATGACCCAAGTATTCTACTTCTGAGGCGCCAAAAGAACATTTAGACTGTTTCAGGAAAGTGTGGTGCTGAGAGAGTAGATGGAGAACTCGATCCACATGAGCAAGATGCTATGTCCAGGTTTTTCTATAGATGAGGATATCATCAAATAAAAATAATACAAAATGGCAGAGAAAAGGATAGAAGACATGATTCATGAGGCTTTGGAAGGTGGAGGGGGCATTACACAAGCCAAAGGGCATGACCAAAAACTCATAGTGGCCCTCATGAGTTCTAAATGCAGTATTGGGAATATCTGCCTCTTTCATATGTATCTGGTGGTAGCCTGAACGAAGATCCAATTTAGTGAAGAATTGGGCACCACTCAATTCATCCAGGAGGTCATCAATGATAGGAATGGGGAATTTGTTTTTGATGGTAAGTTTGTTGAGGGAACGAAAGTTAGGACACATTCACCAAGAACCTTCTTTCTTCAGGACCATGACCACAGGAGATGAATAGGGACTCGTAATAGGGTAGATAACACCTACATTATGGAGTTCCTGGACCATTTTCTCAATTTCATATTTTGGGGAGAAGGGGTGACGATATAGACTGATATTGGGAGTAAGGCTTCCTGGTACAAGGGGAATGGAATGATCATGAACACCACGGGAAGGAGGGAGGCCTTGGGGAGTGGAAAAGACCAATTGATGTTTAGAAAGGATGGCTTGGAGGTCTTGTGGTACAGAGGGTGTCTCTATTGATTGTATGGCATGGAGTTAGGCGATAACACCAGAATGACCCTTTTTGAGCAGCTTTTCCATGTAATGGGAACTAATGATCTCAGGTTAATTGGTGGTGATGCCTTGGAACTTATATTGGTGCCCCCCCTAGTCGAATTGCATGGTTAAGTCTTTAAAATCCATGAGAATGGGACCCAAATTTTTTAGTCAGTCTGCACCCAGCATAATGTCACAACCTCCCATGTCGATAGAAAACATATAGGATTTCAGGTGGTAGTCACCAATTTGGAGACACACATTTTCACAACGCCCTCCACATTTCATGGAACCACCATTGGCAATCATGATTTGGAAATTA
>JZKD02S0304083.1:0-19856 GCA_000966675.3 Picea glauca | reverse complement strand
GAATCCTAATTAGACTGAAGACTCTGTTGACATCTTCCAACCAAGGGAAAACCCAATAAGAAAGTTGAAGATGAAAAGGGGAAAATATATATACACTAAAATACATTAGTATACAAAGAGTTACACCCAATATTTGGGATCAAGCGTAGTATATTTTCAAGTAGATCCCATTCCTAGGCTCAACCAACATATTCCCTTCACAATCTTCTAATTCATAAGCTCCTTTTTTTAATACATGTCACACGATATAGGGACCGTGCCACATGAGTTTGAACTTGTCTTCCCCCAATGGTTCTTTGGCTTGGTCGTATACAAGGACCAATTCACCCTCAACATACTACCGAGGATAGACAGACTTATCATATTGGACCTTGAAACGTCGTTTATTCTCTTCAATTTCCGTGGAGGCATCTCGACGCTGCTCATCTAGACTCTCTAGGTGTACGAGGCGTTGTTCGATATTGGAAGTGTCAGGTAGGAGCGTAACTTCCAATCTAAGAGAAGGGATTTCACATTCAATAGGTAGGATCAACTCCACACCGTGCACTAACTGGAAAGGAGAAAAAATGGTGGAAGTCTTAACCGAGGTTCAATATGCCCAAAGCCCTAGATAAAGCATGACATGCTAGTCATATTTTCTTTGGCTGACAGTTTTCAGCAAAATGTTCTTGAGAGACTTATTCACGGCCTCTACTTTTCCATTTTCCTGGGGGTAGTAAGGAGAAGAATGACCATGTTTAAACCCCAGTTTCGATGCTAATTCATTCATCATTTCATTCTAAAAATGACTTCCATGATCAGTGACAATCTCACTTGGGATTCCGAACCTAGATATAATTTGATTGAACATGAAGAATGCAATAGTATTACCATCAAATTTAACTGTAGGAATGGTGTTGGACCTTGACCAAGTTTTGAGGAAATGCTGGTCATGTTTGACCATTTTTGGGACTTCGACAGGCTAGTCGAAGACGGAGTGCCCAGGCAAAGCAGAGATCGCGGTATCTTACCCATTTTGCGGGCTTTTTTGGGATTTTAGGGCTTATGTAACGGGTATGGGATGTCAACCCATGGGTTTACCCATGCTTAGGCCCCTTTTTTAAATGTATAAATAAGTAGCTAAGGGATGTAAGTAGTAGTGGTAAGTTACTAGTCATTGTTCATCTTAGTGCATGGCTAGTTGGCTTTGTGCACAAATGAGTTAAGGCTTGCAGAGCTAAGTGTAAGAGTATTTGTAAGTAATTAGTGCAGATAGACTATGTAAGGCTTTGTGCTTTGATCCAATTCGGGAAAAGAGGATCTGGTGAGGTGCACGCAGATATCCTGTCCCTTGCGGAGTTGGATCTGTGGCTTGGTGCATGTAAAAAGATTGGAAGAGACTAATAAAGAAGAAGAAGAGTTGGTGGATGTAGCCCCACACTGGGGTGAACCATGTATATCCTGTGTTTATTTTCTTTGTGCAATGTTGTTCATGATGTTTATGTATCTATTTTCTTAGTGCATTATTCTTGAAGTATGATAGACAGATCCATGGATGCTTAATGTTTATGATGTGAATGAATGCTAGATCTTCTCTAATGCTATGTGTTAAATTCTTAGATGTGGTTGATCTTGATTACTATTGTGTTGATCTACAATTAGGGTTTATTTGCGATGTGAATAAGAACCATAATTTAATGCATATTGTTGGATAAGTGCTCTACTAAAGCGTGTAATCACATATCTCTGTCTCAGCTAGGTTGTAGACACTTGAGTCCTGCAGCCCCCCTGACTCTACCTTGGGTGAGACTTCATTTACTTCACAGGTGTTGTCGAAAGGGACGGTAGTTAGGGTTTTGTTGGTACATTGTTAAAGTGTTGAACCCTGGGTCTGCCCTTATGCCAACAAATTGTTTCATTGCCAAGACCTGAAACTGTGATTGCTGGGAACTAAAGAAAATAAAAAGCTCTGTGTGTAGATCTGTTGCTATAGTGCGCAATATTCTACTTGACTTGTGAAGCTCTGTGCTAAAAAGAGAAGTTTGATTTGAAGAAAAGAGGTAATATCTTAAATCTTCATGCTCTGGTAAAGGTAAGATAAGTGGAAATGTTTGCTTCGGAAGTATGAATCTAGGTATGTTTGATAGGTTTGGTCCTAGTCTGGAAACTAGGGCACAACTAGAAGAAAGAGTCAATCTGAATATATTTGATAGAGATAGTGAAAGATATGTTATTCCTATGCATAGAAAGAATTTTTGGACTAACAAGTGGATGCAGGACCCTAGAAAGAATGTTTGCAGATAGCAGGTCCATCACTATGATCCTAGTGCACAGTACAGGAAAGGGTGGGGATCGTTTAAAAGAAAGAGAGGATTGACTACTATGTTATAGCTGTAGACGACCAAGGCATCTTGCTAAGGAATTCCCTGGTGTAGGTCATACTTGTCTTTGTTGTAAAGCTATTGGTAATGAGGTTTTGGATTTCCCTAGAATGATTTCTAAAGTTGAAAAGATGAACATGAGACAAGAAAACCATGAAGAACATCAAGAAACTAAGGATATGTTAGAAAACCAGAAAGAATCAGAATCTATGTTATTACAACTGAAAGAAACACTGAATGATCATAGAGACATCAGTCTACAAGAGATCTTAAAAGAAAATCAGTGCATATAAACAAGAATAGAAGATTTCGACATTGACTGTGTATTAGATGTGGAAACACATGTGAATATTATGCCATAAAGTACTTGGGAAATTTTGGGAAAGCCTGCTATGATTCCTTCATTGGGAAGGATAGGATTGTTTAAAGGAAAGATGATAACCCTATGTGGAAGAGTTACTAATATACCTATGATTTCTCATGGAACATCGACCGAAGAAGAATTTGAAGTCATTACATTTGTTGAGAAAAACGCCCCTTTTGCACTTTTGTTAGGAAAGACCTGGATTGAGAAAGATCAGATACGAAGAAAAGCGAAGGAAGAAGCCACACAACAGAAAAAACAGGAATTAAGGGACTTCATGACTAGGAAAATAGCGTGATTAATAAAATAACAAGGGAATAAGTCGAAGCAACTGAGGGGTCGCGGCTTAGCTGCCGAAGTTGAAAGAATGCAGGAAGGCTTGAAAAACCTATCCTTTCAGGAGAGAAGAGAAACTAACCCAAAAGTAGTAAGAGAAAAAGTATTACACTCGAAACCTTTGAAATACCCTTAGCAGTGCACAGTTACTACGCTAAGAGAAAATAAGAATGAGAATGGAAAGAGGAATCAAAAGACTCAAATCATGGGAAAACAAGCCAGAAAGCTCAGTAAGAAGAAATTGAAACTAGAAAAACTGCAGGAAGTTCCAGGGAAGACTTCGCAGAAGGTAGGCTTACATAACTTGAACATCGTCGGAATAGAAGAACAACACAGAATGGAACTTCACCATGACGAAGCTATATGACCGTTGGAGGCTTCCTGACCATTAGAATGATGCTCTAGAACGGCTAGAACCATAGTTATTGCTGGAAAGACTGCCATTGGACCGTTGAGACCATGCCATAACAGATGGAATTGTATTGATTGAGGCATTCCTGCCCGTTGGAGGATTCCGTTATGACATTGCTTATTTAACCCGTCGGACGCTACGTCGGGACCACCTTTTGCCACTTGTGATTACTCGAGCTACTTGAGAACCCATTGTATTGCACTGTACTTTCTAGACCTCGTCATTCGTTTGATTGCCTCCTCTGTTCGCCTACTCGATTTCTTTGATTATGAGTGTGCATGTCGGGTGACCTTAGCGCAATAGAGAAATATGTAGAAGAGATATTGATCAACCTTATGACTGAGAAAGTCATGTCTGCAGGTATACAGGCATCATTGACGGGCGGATTGCAAGCATCCCCATCGATTGGACGTCTATATGTGCCATCCAGAACTATGATGGAGAAAAGAAGCAAGCACCGTGATGATCTAGCGAACATAAAGCAGATCCTGTTGGTCTTGCCCGACTACATCCTGCCCTTGGCTGGTGTGGTTAGTCATGACAATGTCCTGCGTTATTTTGAGTACATGTTGATTACTACATACCAGCCGAAGGGGATGCGCACAATCGGACCGTAGTTGGGACTGATCCTAGCTCTCAAGATAAGCGATTTCAACCTCGACGATAGGAATAATTATGCGATGCTCACACCACTTCGTGATGCCGATGCCCTGCTACCTCTCAACCCGCAGGTCGGAAGTTCGGGGCGCTCACAGGATCTTTCCTCTTTACACAACCCGAAGAACTCTAAGGCTCTTCTAATTCCCTATCGGGAATTCTGCACCCACAAAAATTTCCATGGGATCTCCTCTTTATAATCGAGAGATCAAACTTCGCGACTTTGCGAGGTCAGTGGTCGGGTGTTCGGTTCTCGAATCCCCGAACCCCGAAACCAGTCAACGCTGACTTTTTCCTCTCCTATCGGGATTTCCTTTATCACGATTTTGGCACTCGCGAAGTCGAACAACTTTCTTTTCCGACTCCCGAACCCCGATATGCCGAAACTTCGACACACGCGAGTTTGACATTTCAACGTCCCATCACCTCTGTCAGGATTTCTGACTTCTTGGGATCGCGGATCCTGATGTCAATGTTTCGGGACTTCTTGCTGCGAAACCCCAAAATGGCGTGCCACTTGTCCATGTCACCGACTTCTGTGGCCCCACACTGTTTACTTAGCCGTCGGGATATTGCGTATCGCAATTTCATGATTTCCGTTGCAATGTTACGAAGTTTCAACCCACGAAACCCCAATATGAGATTCACTGGTAGATCCGACGGCCCTTGTGGCTCGGATCTACAGTCCTGCCCCTCCTGAGCTTTGAACCCTTTGGCGTTCTCGCCGTAACCTCCCTGCTCCTTCCTGAGATCTGATGGATCGCGGGATGTCGCGAATCCTCCTCAGAGAATTTCGACCGTCCGTTCCTCCCTAATGAAACCTGCGAAATGACTCAAGTGTTCCTCCGCGGAACTCGTCCCCCTGCATGCAAACTTACGACGCTTTTTTACAATCTTCCAGTCGCAACTTCATTATGCTGCCCTTCTACACTTTCGAAGGCCTTATCCTTCCTGAGATTTGGGAACTATGAACTCTCCAAAGAGTTCTTCGACCTGTGCATTACTTGCAATAATAGCTCCGTGCGCTGAAAGAACTACTTCTCCTGAGATTATCCTTGAATCCCCAATGGATTATTTGACTTCTGCGCCTCTGCAGAGTCTTCACGCACACAAAGTGCTATCTCTCCTGAGCTTCTCAAACACTCAGATCTCTAAGGAAATAAATCCTTTTTCCTCTCTCCTGCAGATGGAGAATTTGGATGCCCTCCTGGCTATCCTTATGCTCAAGCAACCTCTTGTTAAATATGTAGGGTTTCAGCAACCCTGCTAAGATCCCTCAGTGGATTCTCCAGCTAAATACAAAACTCAACGAAGTTCTCTTTCTTGTGCCTGTCTGCACACTGTCTCAACGCCCTCCTGGCAGAGTGTCTTCTTCCAGAATTTCCAGTAGTTCTGTCTCCTTCTGCGCACCCTATGCGCTTTCTCAATGCCCACTTAGCAGAGCTCTCAGAATCCTTAGTGATTCTAGTTTCTCTCTGAACTCGTAGCAGAGTTCCTCTGAATGCACCGTTGTGAATATGCTCAACGCCCACTAGGCAGAGCTCTCAGAATCCTTAGTGATTCTGGTTTCTTTCTGAACTCACAACAGAGTTCCTCTGAATGGACCGCTATGCATATGCTCAACGCCCACTAGGCAGAGCTTCACAAAATCCTCAGTGATTCTATCTACAACTGTGTTCTTCTCCCACAACCTTACCTCCTGAGGTATTCAGCAACCTCATAGGTCTTCTCCCTGAGTTGATGATTTCAGCTGTGTGCCCACCTGGCACGTCTTTGTCTGAATTCGCAGAGTTCAGATATGCAACCTCTATGCATGGCTATCATAACCCGCAATGTTCTGTCACACCCTCTTGGTATGAAGCCTCAAAGAGCTCTCAAGCCTGAAATCAAGAACTCCTGCAAATGCAAACCTAAAGCATACATCTACAGCATAAAAGAACAGTCACAGACATTCATTCAACACAGAATACATGCAGGAAAAACTGTTATTTGTATTAATATGGAAACGGCTGTATTTATAAGATGTTCCTGAGCACGGCCTGTAATAAGGTCTCGTCTCCTTCTCTTCTCTTACTCAACTTACTCTCCTATCCTGTCTGCTCACTCTTTTAAAATGAGATACTAAAAATCTCTTTTACCTGAGGGGGCTCTTCGAGCTCTTCCCTCCAATCTACCTACCCTATTCAATTACATTGAATGGGCTGTCTAGTCCAGCATTGGATCTAGATATCAGCCTTACAAAACATTTAAGGCCTACCTACCTAATGCCTGCACAAAGGCACAACTCTATGGCTCAACATCCTAAGCAATTAAATTACATTCATTCAAATTTTAAATGAGGCTGCGCCTCTCTTCAACACGCGATTTGAATTCGCTAATGTGGTTGGATGGATGGCTGGCTGATGTGGAGAGATGCTCCTGCATCACTTCGCTACCTGATGAAGAGGACTAGGAAGAAGCCCAATATATTTCACCAGCCATGGATTAAGGATATTGCGAGATTGATGATCTTGAACATCATGAATATCCCCCACTTCGACAAACATCAAGAGGTTAACACGTGCGTTAAACTCCTCCTGTCATGCTACCATGAAGGTTACCTTTCGTTGGATAGGCACATCACCGTGGATTCAAAACTGATCCACCTAATCACCAGATTGAGCATGAAGGGACCAAAACCTCACCAGTTCTACCCAGGAAAGACATCAGATCGCTCCTTGGCCCAGCGCATCAATGAGGCATATGGCGATGTGAATAAAGGGAAGAGAGGCTACAAGGTATCCTCCATCCAGGATGGCGTAGTGCACCTAGCCTGACAGCTGATAGCAGACAAGATCATCAGAAAGAACCATCCTACACAAGTAACAAGATTCGTATTTGACCTTGCAGGGAAGTGCATCGAAGGAATGCAGATGAACTGGGCGAGCTACCTTGTCAATGAGTTAGAGAAGGACTACCACGAAGCGTAGGACCAAGGCTATGGATTTCACTTTATCTGGTTATTGATTCTCATTGCATTTGTCACTTGGGAGATGCCGGAGGCAGCGAAATTCCTGGAAGTCGAGCCATCGGAGCCATTGGCCACAAGGTTCATCGCCTTGTGGTATATGAGCGACATGGAGAAGCAGTGGAAATCAAATGCGGTGTTCCACGCTTAATACCTACAACTCAAGTGTGCCATTGAATCATTCCCCTGAATGACCCCAAACACCTTGCATACATACAGGCCGCCAACGAAGTTCCACATAAATAGACACTTCATTTACATCACTGCGCGTAGGGACGAAAGCAAGGAGGAGTTGTAGTCCTACTATAAATTCACCAATGAAGACATGGAGGATTTAACCAAGTAATGGCCCTTTGAATTCCTTGTACCAGTCAAGTAGACAGAGCTCTCTGACCCCAAAATCATCGGAAGCCTTATAGTCACCCGGACCGAATATGACGGGCCAAGCAATGTAAAGAGAAAGAAGAAAAAGGAGGAATTACACGACGTAGACAGTGAGGAAAAGAATAAAGCATCAGAGGAAACTGTGTCTGGCTCACCTGTAGGAGGAGGAGACGACGAAGTAAACCAAGAGGAGGAAGGGAAAGAAGACAAGAAAGATAAGGGAAAATTAAAACCACTAAAGAATCCCCTTACAGAGGCTGCAATTTCCAAGAAAAGGAAGGGTTCTCCACATAAACCCTCAGCACGAAAGAAATTCCGAGCCACTAAGCCTCAGTCGTAGAATGTGCTCACAGTGAATGATATCCATCTCATCATCACAGCTGTAGAATATGACTAAGAGGATATCCTGCAGAGACATGAAGCAAAGCAAGAAACACTGTATGACAGGAGTGAGAAATAACTGAAAGACATCCAAAAATCTATCCAGTTGAGTCGTGTAATGTCTACTGCACCATCCTCAGCAGAAAATGTAGAATTGGAGGATGAGCCCACCCAACTACACATATTAGCAGATGCAACAAAGACTTGACTTTGTCGATTCCAGGAAGAAAAGGAGTAGGCCACAGAGGCCTTGAGGCAAGAAAAGGAGGAGGCCTTAAAGCAACTTCGGGTTGTGTAGCAAGAGAAAGATGATCGTCGGGCGAAGTTCGAAGAGGACAAAGAGAAGATCCATAAAGAGAATGACCAACTGTTTGTAAAGCATACTGCGGTCAGAGAGGCAGTAACTAGAGCACTTTTATCTGTGCCGGGCTTGGCACAGATGGAAGAAGAGACAACCGAGAGCCAAGTGGGGAAGCTCACTGAGGATATTCAATAACTTCAAGCAAGAGTAGCAGAGCTAGAAATTCAAGCAGTGCCGAGCACTCTGTAAGAAGTGCGATATTAGAGGGAAGAAACTGCCAGGAGCACAGTAGAAAGAATCAGGGCGTTGGCCTTAGAATGCAAGCAACTCAGTGACCAAAGTGCACAAATCTATGTGTGCCTTGCAAAAGACTCAGAGCTGAGGATATTGGAGGCACATCTCCAGGAGGTGAAGAAATAGGCATCGAATGTGCAAGCACAACTGAAGTTTCTTATGATCGTTGAGAAGATGAAAAGGTTTCAGGAGCAGTGCACAGTTCAGCAGCAGGTCACTGCCATCCAGAGCAAAGTTATGGAGGTGACAAAGAGACTCTAGCCAGTGAAGGACGAATCCTGCACACTTTTTGAAGAGACCGAGGGACAAGGCACATAGCTGGAACAAGTGGTCACAACAGTAGAACAACACCTTGAAGGGCCTATCACTGAGAAATTAATTCAGGAATTCGTCGAGCAGGAGGCTCTGGCAAAGCAACAAGTCGAGGCAGCTCGAGCTAAGCTCGAGGCCTTTGAAGCACTGTTGCCTAGATTAGAGTGACTCGGGATGAGTCACATGTGAGTGTTGGGGGCTTGTTGGCCTTTGACTAGGTTTCAAGGAAACACTGGTCATGTTTGACCATTTTTGGGACTTCAACAGGCTGGTCGAAGACAGAGCGCCTAGGTGAAGCGAAGATCGCGTGATCTCATCCATTTTGCAGGATTTTTGGGCGTTTAGGGTTTATGTAACAGGAATGGGATGTCGGCCCATGGGTTTACCCATGCCTATGCCCCTTTTTGTAATGTATAAATATGTAGCTAAGAGATTTAAGTAGTAGTGGTAAGTTACTAGTCATTTTTTGACTTAGTGCATGGCTAGTTGGCTTTGTGCACGGATGAGTNGAATCCTAATTAGACTGAAGACTCTGTTGACATCTTCCAACCAAGGGAAAACCCAATAAGAAAGTTGAAGATGAAAAGGGGAAAATATATATACACTAAAATACATTAGTATACAAAGAGTTACACCCAATATTTGGGATCAAGCGTAGTATATTTTCAAGTAGATCCCATTCCTAGGCTCAACCAACATATTCCCTTCACAATCTTCTAATTCATAAGCTCCTTTTTTTAATACATGTCACACGATATAGGGACCGTGCCACATGAGTTTGAACTTGTCTTCCCCCAATGGTTCTTTGGCTTGGTCGTATACAAGGACCAATTCACCCTCAACATACTACCGAGGATAGACAGACTTATCATATTGGACCTTGAAACGTCGTTTATTCTCTTCAATTTCCGTGGAGGCATCTCGACGCTGCTCATCTAGACTCTCTAGGTGTACGAGGCGTTGTTCGATATTGGAAGTGTCAGGTAGGAGCGTAACTTCCAATCTAAGAGAAGGGATTTCACATTCAATAGGTAGGATCAACTCCACACCGTGCACTAACTGGAAAGGAGAAAAAATGGTGGAAGTCTTAACCGAGGTTCAATATGCCCAAAGCCCTAGATAAAGCATGACATGCTAGTCATATTTTCTTTGGCTGACAGTTTTCAGCAAAATGTTCTTGAGAGACTTATTCACGGCCTCTACTTTTCCATTTTCCTGGGGGTAGTAAGGAGAAGAATGACCATGTTTAAACCCCAGTTTCGATGCTAATTCATTCATCATTTCATTCTAAAAATGACTTCCATGATCAGTGACAATCTCACTTGGGATTCCGAACCTAGATATAATTTGATTGAACATGAAGAATGCAATAGTATTACCATCAAATTTAACTGTAGGAATGGTGTTGGACCTTGACCAAGTTTTGAGGAAATGCTGGTCATGTTTGACCATTTTTGGGACTTCGACAGGCTAGTCGAAGACGGAGTGCCCAGGCAAAGCAGAGATCGCGGTATCTTACCCATTTTGCGGGCTTTTTTGGGATTTTAGGGCTTATGTAACGGGTATGGGATGTCAACCCATGGGTTTACCCATGCTTAGGCCCCTTTTTTAAATGTATAAATAAGTAGCTAAGGGATGTAAGTAGTAGTGGTAAGTTACTAGTCATTGTTCATCTTAGTGCATGGCTAGTTGGCTTTGTGCACAAATGAGTTAAGGCTTGCAGAGCTAAGTGTAAGAGTATTTGTAAGTAATTAGTGCAGATAGACTATGTAAGGCTTTGTGCTTTGATCCAATTCGGGAAAAGAGGATCTGGTGAGGTGCACGCAGATATCCTGTCCCTTGCGGAGTTGGATCTGTGGCTTGGTGCATGTAAAAAGATTGGAAGAGACTAATAAAGAAGAAGAAGAGTTGGTGGATGTAGCCCCACACTGGGGTGAACCATGTATATCCTGTGTTTATTTTCTTTGTGCAATGTTGTTCATGATGTTTATGTATCTATTTTCTTAGTGCATTATTCTTGAAGTATGATAGACAGATCCATGGATGCTTAATGTTTATGATGTGAATGAATGCTAGATCTTCTCTAATGCTATGTGTTAAATTCTTAGATGTGGTTGATCTTGATTACTATTGTGTTGATCTACAATTAGGGTTTATTTGCGATGTGAATAAGAACCATAATTTAATGCATATTGTTGGATAAGTGCTCTACTAAAGCGTGTAATCACATATCTCTGTCTCAGCTAGGTTGTAGACACTTGAGTCCTGCAGCCCCCCTGACTCTACCTTGGGTGAGACTTCATTTACTTCACAGGTGTTGTCGAAAGGGACGGTAGTTAGGGTTTTGTTGGTACATTGTTAAAGTGTTGAACCCTGGGTCTGCCCTTATGCCAACAAATTGTTTCATTGCCAAGACCTGAAACTGTGATTGCTGGGAACTAAAGAAAATAAAAAGCTCTGTGTGTAGATCTGTTGCTATAGTGCGCAATATTCTACTTGACTTGTGAAGCTCTGTGCTAAAAAGAGAAGTTTGATTTGAAGAAAAGAGGTAATATCTTAAATCTTCATGCTCTGGTAAAGGTAAGATAAGTGGAAATGTTTGCTTCGGAAGTATGAATCTAGGTATGTTTGATAGGTTTGGTCCTAGTCTGGAAACTAGGGCACAACTAGAAGAAAGAGTCAATCTGAATATATTTGATAGAGATAGTGAAAGATATGTTATTCCTATGCATAGAAAGAATTTTTGGACTAACAAGTGGATGCAGGACCCTAGAAAGAATGTTTGCAGATAGCAGGTCCATCACTATGATCCTAGTGCACAGTACAGGAAAGGGTGGGGATCGTTTAAAAGAAAGAGAGGATTGACTACTATGTTATAGCTGTAGACGACCAAGGCATCTTGCTAAGGAATTCCCTGGTGTAGGTCATACTTGTCTTTGTTGTAAAGCTATTGGTAATGAGGTTTTGGATTTCCCTAGAATGATTTCTAAAGTTGAAAAGATGAACATGAGACAAGAAAACCATGAAGAACATCAAGAAACTAAGGATATGTTAGAAAACCAGAAAGAATCAGAATCTATGTTATTACAACTGAAAGAAACACTGAATGATCATAGAGACATCAGTCTACAAGAGATCTTAAAAGAAAATCAGTGCATATAAACAAGAATAGAAGATTTCGACATTGACTGTGTATTAGATGTGGAAACACATGTGAATATTATGCCATAAAGTACTTGGGAAATTTTGGGAAAGCCTGCTATGATTCCTTCATTGGGAAGGATAGGATTGTTTAAAGGAAAGATGATAACCCTATGTGGAAGAGTTACTAATATACCTATGATTTCTCATGGAACATCGACCGAAGAAGAATTTGAAGTCATTACATTTGTTGAGAAAAACGCCCCTTTTGCACTTTTGTTAGGAAAGACCTGGATTGAGAAAGATCAGATACGAAGAAAAGCGAAGGAAGAAGCCACACAACAGAAAAAACAGGAATTAAGGGACTTCATGACTAGGAAAATAGCGTGATTAATAAAATAACAAGGGAATAAGTCGAAGCAACTGAGGGGTCGCGGCTTAGCTGCCGAAGTTGAAAGAATGCAGGAAGGCTTGAAAAACCTATCCTTTCAGGAGAGAAGAGAAACTAACCCAAAAGTAGTAAGAGAAAAAGTATTACACTCGAAACCTTTGAAATACCCTTAGCAGTGCACAGTTACTACGCTAAGAGAAAATAAGAATGAGAATGGAAAGAGGAATCAAAAGACTCAAATCATGGGAAAACAAGCCAGAAAGCTCAGTAAGAAGAAATTGAAACTAGAAAAACTGCAGGAAGTTCCAGGGAAGACTTCGCAGAAGGTAGGCTTACATAACTTGAACATCGTCGGAATAGAAGAACAACACAGAATGGAACTTCACCATGACGAAGCTATATGACCGTTGGAGGCTTCCTGACCATTAGAATGATGCTCTAGAACGGCTAGAACCATAGTTATTGCTGGAAAGACTGCCATTGGACCGTTGAGACCATGCCATAACAGATGGAATTGTATTGATTGAGGCATTCCTGCCCGTTGGAGGATTCCGTTATGACATTGCTTATTTAACCCGTCGGACGCTACGTCGGGACCACCTTTTGCCACTTGTGATTACTCGAGCTACTTGAGAACCCATTGTATTGCACTGTACTTTCTAGACCTCGTCATTCGTTTGATTGCCTCCTCTGTTCGCCTACTCGATTTCTTTGATTATGAGTGTGCATGTCGGGTGACCTTAGCGCAATAGAGAAATATGTAGAAGAGATATTGATCGACCTTATGACTGAGAAAGTCATGTCTGCAGGTATACAGGCATCATTGACGGGCGGATTGCAAGCATCCCCATCGATTGGACGTCTATCTGTGCCATCCAGAACTATGATGGAGAAAATAAGCAAGCACCGTGATGATCTAGCGAACATAAAGCAGATCCTGTTGGTCTTGCCCGACTACATCCTGCCCTTGGCTGGCGTGGTTAGTCATGACAATGTCCTGCGTGATTTTGAGTACATGTTGATTACTACATACCAGCCGAAGGGGATACGCACAATCGGACCGTAGTTGGGACTGATCCTAGCTCTCAAGATAAGCGATTTCAACCTCGACGATAGGAATAATTATGCAATGCTCACACCACTTCGTGATGCCAATGCCCTGCTACCTCTCAACCCGCAAGTCGGAAGTTCGGCGCGCTCACAGGATCTTTCCTCTTTACACAACCCGAAGAACTCTAAGGCTCTTCTAATTCCCTATCGGGAATTCTGCACCCACAAAAATTTCCATGGGATCTCCTCTTTATAATCGGGAGATCAAACTTCGCGACTTTGCGAGGTCAGTGGTCGGGCGTTCGGTTCTCGAATCCCCGAACCCCGAAACCAGTCAACGTTGACTTTTTCCTCTCCTATCGGGATTTCCTTTATCACGATTTTGGCACTCGCGAAGTCGAACAACTTGCTTTTCCGACTCCCGAACCCCGATATGCCGAAACTTCGACACACGCGAGTTTAACATTTCAACGTCCCATCACCTCTGTCGGGATTTCTGACTTCGTGGGATCGCGGATCCTGATGTCAATGTTTCGGGACTTCTTGCTGCGAAACCCCAAAATGGCGTGCCACTTGTCCATGTCACCGACTTCTGTGGCCCCACACTGTTTACTTAGCCATCGGGATATTGCGTATCGCAATTTCATGATTTCCGTTGCAATGTTACGAAGTTTCAACCCACGAAACCCCAATATGAGATTCACTGGTAGATCCGACGACCCTTGTGGCTCGGATCTACAGTCCTGCCCCTCCTGAGCTTTGAACCCTTTGGCGTTCTCTCCGTAACCTCCCTGCTCCTTCCTGAGATCTGATGGATCGTGGGATGTCGCGAATCCTCCTCAGAGAATTTCGACTGTCCGTTCCTCCCTAATGAAACCTGCGAAATGACTCAAGTGTTCCTCCGCGGAACTCGTCCACCTGCATGCAAACTTACGATGCTTTTTTACAATCTTCCAGTCGCAACTTCATTATGCTGCCCTTCTACACTTTCGAAGGCCTTATCCTTCCTGAGATTTGGGAACTATGAACTCTCCAAAGAGTTCTTCGACCTGTGCATTACTTGCAATAATAGCTCCGTGCGCTGAAAGAACTACTTCTCCTGAGATTATCCTTGAATCCCCAATGGATTATTTGACTTCTGCGCCTCTGCAGAGTCTTCACGCACACAAAGTGCTATCTCTCCTGAGCTTCTCAAACACTCAGATCTCTAAGGAAATAAATCCTTTTTCCTCTCTCCTGCAGATGGAGAATTTGGATGCCCTCCTGGCTATCCTTATGCTCAAGCAACCTCTTGTTAAATATGTAGGGTTTCAGCAACCCTGCTAAGATCCCTCAGTGGATTCTCCAGCTAAATACAAAACTCAACGAAGTTCTCTTTCTTGTGCCTGTCTGCACACTGTCTCAACGCCCTCCTGGCAGAGTGTCTTCTTCCAGAATTTCCAGTAGTTCTGTCTCCTTCTGCGCACCCTATGCGCTTTCTCAATGCCCACTTAGCAGAGCTCTCAGAATCCTTAGTGATTCTAGTTTCTCTCTGAACTCGTAGCAGAGTTCCTCTGAATGCACCGTTGTGAATATGCTCAACGCCCACTAGGCAGAGCTCTCAGAATCCTTAGTGATTCTGGTTTCTTTCTGAACTCACAACAGAGTTCCTCTGAATGGACCGCTATGCATATGCTCAACGCCCACTAGGCAGAGCTTCACAAAATCCTCAGTGATTCTATCTACAACTGTGTTCTTCTCCCACAACCTTACCTCCTGAGGTATTCAGCAACCTCATAGGTCTTCTCCCTGAGTTGATGATTTCAGCTGTGTGCCCACCTGGCACGTCTTTGTCTGAATTCGCAGAGTTCAGATATGCAACCTCTATGCATGGCTATCATAACCCGCAATGTTCTGTCACACCCTCTTGGTATGAAGCCTCAAAGAGCTCTCAAGCCTGAAATCAAGAACTCCTGCAAATGCAAACCTAAAGCATACATCTACAGCATAAAAGAACAGTCACAGACATTCATTCAACACAGAATACATGCAGGAAAAACTGTTATTTGTATTAATATGGAAACGGCTGTATTTATAAGATGTTCCTGAGCACGGCCTGTAATAAGGTCTCGTCTCCTTCTCTTCTCTTACTCAACTTACTCTCCTATCCTGTCTGCTCACTCTTTTAAAATGAGATACTAAAAATCTCTTTTACCTGAGGGGGCTCTTCGAGCTCTTCCCTCCAATCTACCTACCCTATTCAATTACATTGAATGGGCTGTCTAGTCCAGCATTGGATCTAGATATCAGCCTTACAAAACATTTAAGGCCTACCTACCTAATGCCTGCACAAAGGCACAACTCTATGGCTCAACATCCTAAGCAATTAAATTACATTCATTCAAATTTTAAATGAGGCTGCGCCTCTCTTCAACACGCGATTTGAATTCGCTAATGTGGTTGGATGGATGGCTGGCTGATGTGGAGAGATGCTCCTGCATCACTTCGCTACCTGATGAAGAGGACTAGGAAGAAGCCCAATATATTTCACCAGCCATGGATTAAGGATATTGCGAGATTGATGATCTTGAACATCATGAATATCCCCCACTTCGACAAACATCAAGAGGTTAACACGTGCGTTAAACTCCTCCTGTCATGCTACCATGAAGGTTACCTTTCGTTGGATAGGCACATCACCGTGGATTCAAAACTGATCCACCTAATCACCAGATTGAGCATGAAGGGACCAAAACCTCACCAGTTCTACCCAGGAAAGACATCAGATCGCTCCTTGGCCCAGCGCATCAATGAGGCATATGGCGATGTGAATAAAGGGAAGAGAGGCTACAAGGTATCCTCCATCCAGGATGGCGTAGTGCACCTAGCCTGACAGCTGATAGCAGACAAGATCATCAGAAAGAACCATCCTACACAAGTAACAAGATTCGTATTTGACCTTGCAGGGAAGTGCATCGAAGGAATGCAGATGAACTGGGCGAGCTACCTTGTCAATGAGTTAGAGAAGGACTACCACGAAGCGTAGGACCAAGGCTATGGATTTCACTTTATCTGGTTATTGATTCTCATTGCATTTGTCACTTGGGAGATGCCGGAGGCAGCGAAATTCCTGGAAGTCGAGCCATCGGAGCCATTGGCCACAAGGTTCATCGCCTTGTGGTATATGAGCGACATGGAGAAGCAGTGGAAATCAAATGCGGTGTTCCACGCTTAATACCTACAACTCAAGTGTGCCATTGAATCATTCCCCTGAATGACCCCAAACACCTTGCATACATACAGGCCGCCAACGAAGTTCCACATAAATAGACACTTCATTTACATCACTGCGCGTAGGGACGAAAGCAAGGAGGAGTTGTAGTCCTACTATAAATTCACCAATGAAGACATGGAGGATTTAACCAAGTAATGGCCCTTTGAATTCCTTGTACCAGTCAAGTAGACAGAGCTCTCTGACCCCAAAATCATCGGAAGCCTTATAGTCACCCGGACCGAATATGACGGGCCAAGCAATGTAAAGAGAAAGAAGAAAAAGGAGGAATTACACGACGTAGACAGTGAGGAAAAGAATAAAGCATCAGAGGAAACTGTGTCTGGCTCACCTGTAGGAGGAGGAGACGACGAAGTAAACCAAGAGGAGGAAGGGAAAGAAGACAAGAAAGATAAGGGAAAATTAAAACCACTAAAGAATCCCCTTACAGAGGCTGCAATTTCCAAGAAAAGGAAGGGTTCTCCACATAAACCCTCAGCACGAAAGAAATTCCGAGCCACTAAGCCTCAGTCGTAGAATGTGCTCACAGTGAATGATATCCATCTCATCATCACAGCTGTAGAATATGACTAAGAGGATATCCTGCAGAGACATGAAGCAAAGCAAGAAACACTGTATGACAGGAGTGAGAAATAACTGAAAGACATCCAAAAATCTATCCAGTTGAGTCGTGTAATGTCTACTGCACCATCCTCAGCAGAAAATGTAGAATTGGAGGATGAGCCCACCCAACTACACATATTAGCAGATGCAACAAAGACTTGACTTTGTCGATTCCAGGAAGAAAAGGAGTAGGCCACAGAGGCCTTGAGGCAAGAAAAGGAGGAGGCCTTAAAGCAACTTCGGGTTGTGTAGCAAGAGAAAGATGATCGTCGGGCGAAGTTCGAAGAGGACAAAGAGAAGATCCATAAAGAGAATGACCAACTGTTTGTAAAGCATACTGCGGTCAGAGAGGCAGTAACTAGAGCACTTTTATCTGTGCCGGGCTTGGCACAGATGGAAGAAGAGACAACCGAGAGCCAAGTGGGGAAGCTCACTGAGGATATTCAATAACTTCAAGCAAGAGTAGCAGAGCTAGAAATTCAAGCAGTGCCGAGCACTCTGTAAGAAGTGCGATATTAGAGGGAAGAAACTGCCAGGAGCACAGTAGAAAGAATCAGGGCGTTGGCCTTAGAATGCAAGCAACTCAGTGACCAAAGTGCACAAATCTATGTGTGCCTTGCAAAAGACTCAGAGCTGAGGATATTGGAGGCACATCTCCAGGAGGTGAAGAAATAGGCATCGAATGTGCAAGCACAACTGAAGTTTCTTATGATCGTTGAGAAGATGAAAAGGTTTCAGGAGCAGTGCACAGTTCAGCAGCAGGTCACTGCCATCCAGAGCAAAGTTATGGAGGTGACAAAGAGACTCTAGCCAGTGAAGGACGAATCCTGCACACTTTTTGAAGAGACCGAGGGACAAGGCACATAGCTGGAACAAGTGGTCACAACAGTAGAACAACACCTTGAAGGGCCTATCACTGAGAAATTAATTCAGGAATTCGTCGAGCAGGAGGCTCTGGCAAAGCAACAAGTCGAGGCAGCTCGAGCTAAGCTCGAGGCCTTTGAAGCACTGTTGCCTAGATTAGAGTGACTCGGGATGAGTCACATGTGAGTGTTGGGGGCTTGTTGGCCTTTGACTAGGTTTCAAGGAAACACTGGTCATGTTTGACCATTTTTGGGACTTCAACAGGCTGGTCGAAGACAGAGCGCCTAGGTGAAGCGAAGATCGCGTGATCTCATCCATTTTGCAGGATTTTTGGGCGTTTAGGGTTTATGTAACAGGAATGGGATGTCGGCCCATGGGTTTACCCATGCCTATGCCCCTTTTTGTAATGTATAAATATGTAGCTAAGAGATTTAAGTAGTAGTGGTAAGTTACTAGTCATTTTTTGACTTAGTGCATGGCTAGTTGGCTTTGTGCACGGATGAGTTAAGGCTTGTAGAGCTAAGTGTAAGTGTATTTGTAAGTGCTTGGTACATATAGATTGTGTAAGGCTTTGTGCTTTGATCCAATTCGGGGAAGGAGGATCTGGCGAGGTGCACGCAGATCTCCTATCCCTTGCAGAGTTGGATCTGTGGCTTGGTGCATGTAATAAGATTGGAAAAGACTAATAAAGAAGAAAACGAATTGGTGGACATAACCCCACACTAGGGTGAACCACATATATCCTATGTTGATGTTCTTTGTGCAATGTTGTTCATGATGTTTATGTATCTATTTCCTTAGTGCATTATTCTTGAAGTATGATTGATAGATCCATGGATGCTTAATGTTTATGATGTGAATGAATGCTAGATCTTCTCTAATGCTATGTGCTAAATGCTTAGATGTGGTTGATCTTGATTACTACTACGTTGATTTACAATTAGGGTTTATTTGCGATGTGAATAAGAACCATAATTTAATCCATACTATTGGATAAGTTTCGTGCTAAAGCGTGTAATCACAGATCTGTATCCCAGCTAGGTTGTAGACACTTGAGTCCCGCAACTCCCCCTACCTCTACCTAGGGTGAGAATTCATTGGTATCGCAAGTGTTTCCAAAAGGGCCTATAGTTAGGGTTTTTTGGTGCGATGTTGAAGCGTTGAACCCTGGGTATGCCCCTGTGCGAACACATGGCCTCGACCCACTTAGTAAAGTAGTCTATGACCATGATAATTTGTTGATTCCCCCCCAGCCGAAATTGGGTTGCAATCCGGAAAATCCATCCCCCACTTGGTGAAGGGACCGACGATAAGTACTGGGTGGAGAGGGGATAGATGTGAGCACATATTCTGAGTGAACACCTAGCATAGGTGAAACTTCTTAACCGCTTCGACACAATCTTTAAAAATAGATGGCCAAAAATAATTGGCTCGCAAAATTTTCTGGGTTGTCGCAAGCCCAGATAGATGACCACCACAAGCCCCACTGTGGTAGTCATTCAAAACAAACTCAACTTATTTGTGAGTCAAGAAACGATGCAAGTATTTTCTACTCCTTGGAGATACAGAGTGTCATCGATGATGAGGTAGTTCTTAACTTGGTATCGTATGTTGGATTACTGAGAGGGTGGGTGAATCAATAATAGAGCAATCTAATCTTTTTTTACCATAAAATGCAAGTGTTATATCAATGTAGAATTATCATACAATAGTTGCAGAGTAAATAAA
>JZKD02S0304072.1:0-19857 GCA_000966675.3 Picea glauca | reverse complement strand
AACTACAGCTGCGCATTTTATATTTGATGACATAATAACCAGGTTTGGATGCCCTAAGATCCTTATGAGTGATCAAGGTACACACTTCATCAATAAGACAGTTGAAGCCCTGACTAAAGAATTTGCAGTCCCCCATCAGAAGAGTACACCTTACCATCCAAGCAAACGGAACAATTGAAGCATTCAACAAGATCTTGGAGACAACATTGATAAAGATGTGCAGCATGAACATGGATGACTGGGATTTAAGAGTACCAGCAATACTTTGGGCGTATAGAACCACTTGCAAGAAATTAACAATTCAGACCCCCTTCAAGTTGGTTTATGGTATTGAAGTTGTTGTCCCGATGGAATACTTAGTACCAAGCCTAAGATTTGTTGCATTTACAGACATGGATGAAACTGGCGTTGTTCGCGAGAGGCTTGCACAATTGGTTGAACTGGAAGAAGACAAATTTATTGTAGGATTCCATCAGCAAGTTCAGAAGGAACGAGAAAAGGCCTACCATGACAGGCACATCAAGAAGAAGACATTCAAGCAAGGTGATTTAGTACTGGTATATGACAATAAGTTTATCAAACACCCTGGGAAGTTCAGAACACATTGGCTCGGACCATATGAGATTGCCTATGTTACAGAAGGAGGAGCTGCGCAACTGAAGACATTAAAGGGAGACTGGAAGGAAGGACTGGTGAATGGGAGTCGACTGAAGTTGTACTATGATAACCAGTTGCCTCGCAACTCTCAGTAAAAGCATGAGAAAAAGGTTCCAAGTACCAGGTGTAGTTGAAACTGGGTACCAGACACAGAAAAGACAGTCTACACAAGGATGGAAAGGAGGCATAAATCAGAAAGCAAGGGTTGCACTGCGCAGTCCAAAGTCGAAGTAAAACAAGAGGATCAGATCTGAAGTGCCTCGGAACGAGTCATGGGTGAGTGTTGGGGGCCTGTTGGCCCTTGGTTATGGAAGGAAGTGAAGAACAAGGAAGGAAAGGTAAAAAGCGAGCTTCGCGGGAGACATAGTAACTGTCACTGAGTCGAAGTGAGCAAAAGAGCAGGAAATATGGAGCGAAGTGCGGAAAAGCAAGCCATTGGATGAAGAGATCAGGGATGACAGATCAACAAGAAAGAAGGATAATGGACAACTCAACAAGCAGAGAAAGACATCATTGGATGCTTTGGAGCACCGCACGATGAAGAAGGAAAGACAAGCTGGCGAAGCCCGGAAAAAGTGGGTCAAGTTGACCTAGTGTTTTGGTATCTAGGGTTTTGACACCTAGGTTTCGACCTAAGGTTGTTGGTGAGGGATTGTAATGTATAAATGAAGGTCAAGAGGACCTGGGTGGCAGGGGTCATTGAGTATTGGTATGATATTGTTGTTATATCTCTATTGTGGAGAGAGAGGATTGTATTGTGAGATCTTCAGCTGTGTGCGAAGGTCAAGTCCTGCAACTGGGTGCACAGGAAGGGGAGAGAAAGAGAGAGAAGAAAGAAGATATGCTAGCTGAGAGCGCAGATAAGAACTGTATGCTTTAACTTAATAAATCATAAGAACAGTTTTGTGGACGTATCCCTAGAGAGAGGTTGAACCACGTATATCTTGTGTCGTATGTGTGATTGATGCCTGGATCTCTGTCATTGTTATATTGTTATTTGCAGTCTTATGTTAGATCAGATTTATAACTGCGCAAGATAGAACTAGTTGATAAGTGATATATGAACATTGTATTGTTGTTGTGATAGATCCACTTGATATTCCCCCGGTTGTAGACATTCCTGTCCTGCAACCCCCCTCTTAGTTGCTTCAGGTGAGACTGCATTTGCTTCGTAGGTGCTGCCGAAAGGGCCAGTAGTTAGGGCTTGTTGGTGCGCTCTTGGAGTGAACCTCAGGTATGCCCCTGTGCCAACAACAACCACGAAAACACAGTCATTTCCCTGCTTGGTGGATGGAAGGCCCGACATGTAGTCCATTGAGAGGGATTCCCAGGGCCTATCAAGAGTAGGCAGAGGAGTGTACAGGCCTTGTTTCTCAATGGCTTGTTTGACAATAACATAGGCAATGTAGGACCAGATATACTTGCCAACATCCTGTCGAATTTTCATCCAATAGAAATGTCGCTGTAACACTTCCACTGTATTTTCCACACCGAAGTGTCCTGCCACCCGACTGTAGTGGGCTTCCCAAATCATCTTCACTCGCTCTCTTGATGGAACATATAGATGGACTAGATGGCACAACAACCCGTATTGAAGATGGAATTAGTGACAGTTGTGTTTGTGCCCAACATCTGGTAGGTGTTGGTGAAGTTAGGATCTGTCTCATAGAGGTGGGGCCATCCAGAGGTCTCTTGGTCGCAAGAATCGAGCACTCTGGTGAGTGTCGCGACCAGAGTTTGGTTGAGGCAATCAATGACTCGGTTGGTACTTCATGTTTATACTTGATGTTGAGGTGGAACTGCTGAAAATATATGGATCACTTTTGATGGCGATCATTATGCAATTTGCGTTGTGTTTGCATGAATTGCAATAGCTTATGATTAGTGTGGATGATTGTCTCCTTCCCAAGAATGTAATGCCTCCACTGACGACAAGCTTTCACATTGGAGTACATTTCTTTGTCGTAAGTAGGGTACTTACATACGACATCGGATAGTGTCTCACTTTGATAAGCCACGGGGTGGCCATGTTGAGTGATGACTGTGCCCACAACATAGTCAGAAGCATCTGTCTCTATCTCAAAGGACTGTTGCAAGTCAGGTAATGAAAGCACTAGGGCGGAGCACAAGCGCTACTTCAGATCATCGAACGCTTTATGTTGGGATAGGCCCCACACAATTTTTTCCTTAACACCACCCCTGGTTATTTCGTTGAGGGCCCATGCAATATGGGAGAATCCCAACATGAACCTTCAATAGAAATTGGCAAGGCCTAAGAAGCTCCGAAGCTCAGTGAGCGTGGTTAGGGCTAGCCAGTCGCAGATGACTTGGATCTTGGCTGGATCAACATCCACACCATGCGCATCAATAATGTAGCCTAGGTACTTGACCCTATCCATGTCGAAGGAGCATTTTTCCAAGTTGACATATAGCTTGTGTTGCCTCAGAGTGTGCAAAACCTGCTGAATATGTTGCAAGTGTTCTGCCCAAGTCTTCTGGTAATCATATTTTGGTGCATATGATTACAATACACACTAGTGCATGGATAAACATAAAAAACATCAATGATTTTCATTTATGTGTGTGCACCAATGCTTCTCATTTTTGTGTGCGCACCAGTGCTTCTTATTTATGTGTGTGCTTCAGTGCTTCACATTTATTTGTGCACACCGATGTGTTATATTCAATACCGTATCGATGCGTTTTAACAATAAAAAACATTGAAAAAAAAAACCTCCGCTTATTGAAATCTTTTTAGTTATATGGAATGTCCATTAAAACCTCTGCAATCAATAGAAGAGAGTGTAGCATAGGTGTTTTCCAAAATTTTGCAACACTAAAAACCTCCACTATAAGGTGTTCTCCTTGTAGCAAGGGAAGTTGAATGTTTTTGGTTTGTTGGTGTTAAAAGTCTTTCTACCCATATTTCAAACAATTCTGACAGCAAAGAACTAAGTGGTGGGTGGCTTGGTTATATTAGTTATAGTGGTATGTTGTTTGGTCTTAATATGGAACTTCTTCTTGGGTTGCAGGGGGTTTGGGGGCAACACCCCCGATAAAAAAAAATTGACTCAAGAAAGGTGTCACCTTTTTTGCCTCGCTTTTTGTGTCCATTGTTGAGCGGATTTTTTCGACACATGGTTTTTTCCGATGGTTTTCTATTTTCGGTTAAGGAATTAGGGTTGTTGACTAATCTAGGTCGTTGGATTAGGGTTTTTGAAGTCGATGGCTCCTATATGTATATTGTGTTGTAAACAATGTATGATATGAATGAATATAGAATATGTTGGTTTTCCCGGTTTGGGTTTCCAGGGAAAAATTCTCTATGTAATGTGTGTATTTTCCATTGTATATTTTCTATTCTTTTACTGAAAATCTATTTGCAGTAAATAATTGTACAAGGTTAAAATCTACATCTGGTATCATAGCAATTATTGGCTTTAGGGGGACGCCTTTTTGGTCAAGGGTTTGGCTCAAGACTGTGATAAGTCTTGTTACAGTGGGAGATCTGCGGTATTGATTCTTCAGGTGAAGAGAAATGGCGAACAATTTGAAAATTGAGATCAAGAAGTTTAATGGGCAAAGTTTTGAGTTGTGGAAGCTCAAGATGGAAGATCTGTTGGTGGACAAAGATCAATGGATCATGGTGGATCCATGTACTGCACCTATAGAAACTTTAGTAGATGACTGGAAGAAGTTGGATCGGAAGGTGTAGAGCACAATCCGACTATGTCTCTCAGATTTAGTATTACTGAATGTGTCAGAGGAAGCTACAACCAAGGATTTATGGAATAAGTTGAGGAAGTTGTATCAGTCTAAGTCCATAGTAAATAAACTATTCCTGAGAAAGACGTTGTATAACCTGAGGATGAGAGATGGAGACTCTGTGCTAGAGCATTTGAACGCCTTCAATACTGTGGTAAGTCAGTTAGTATCTGTTGAGATTAAAATTTTAGATGAAGATAAGTGTATCAATTTACTGTGCTCTTTTCTAGACTCATAGGATAGTCTGGTTGTGGCCATAGGTAGTAATACAACTGCCTTGAAGTTTGATGAAGTGGTCTCATCCTTGTTGTCGGAGGAGATGAGACAGAAGAACATGGAATGACATATTGCAGATGCATTATTTGCAAGAGGACACTCCTAGGAAATAAATAGATGTAAGTCCTCAAGTGGGAGATCTAAGTCTAAGGGTAGATCTAAATCTCTCGAAAAGTTTGTAAAGGTATGATGGATATGTGGAAAAGATGGGCACTACAAGAAGCAATGTAGATTCAAAGTTGAGAAAAATAAGGGATCTGAAGAAGCTCCTTCTATAGAAGAAAATACCTCTAAGGAAGAAGGAGGGGATGTGTACTTGTCTTCTTCAAGCACACATGCAGATCATGAGGCATGGTTTGTTGAATCATGTGCATCCTTTGATATGACTCCCCACAAGGAGTGCTTATGTGAATATGAAAGGTATGATGGAGGTAATGTTTTCCTCAGTGATGACTCAACAACCAGAATCATAGGATGAGGAAAAGTCAAGTTGAGGCTCATAGATGGAAGGAATAGAACGCTACCTAGTGTTCTGCACATCCCATAATTGACCATAAATTTGATTTATGTAAGAAAAATGGACGATGCAGGGGTAAACACAATATTTGAAAAGGAAACCTACAAGATAGTTTGAGGAGCAATAGTGTTGTTGAAGGGAGTTTGGTTTGGAACTCTGTATAAGCTTCAAAGAAGCACTATTAGTGATGTGTGTAATAGTTCCATTGTTACTGATATTGGAGTTGAAGAAGAAAAAACTCCTACAGTATCTGGAGAAAAGGTTATGATGTGGCATCAAAGACTAGGTCATATTAGAGAGAAGGGTCTTCGACTACTACGCAGTAAAGGTATGGTTGAAGGCATGTATAATTGTTCTCTGGATTTTTATTTCTGTGAACATTTTGTATATGGGAAGCAAAATCGAGTAAGATTCCCCTCTGGTGCAACGAGTGCATAATGAATTTTACAACTACTTCACAGTGATGTGTTTGGACCTATGTCGGTTCCATCATTGGGAAAATCTATGTACTGTGTCTCATTTATAGATGACTTCTTGAGGAATACTTGGATATATTTCCTCAAGAATAAATCTGAAGTCTTTGACAGGTTTAAAGCGTTTAAGGCTCTTATTGAGAATCAAACAAAGAAAATAATTAAGGTGTTGAGGACAGATAATGGTGGAGAGTTATGCGAGAATGAATTTGAAGAATTCTGTAAGAAATGTGGTATAGCAAGGCAAAATACTACTCCATATACACCTCAACATAATGGAGTTGTTGAAAGGATGAACTAGATATTGATGGAAAAAACAAGGTGCATGCTCAATGGTGTCAGGTTAGGGCAAGAATTATGGGCAGAGGCAACTGGTACTGCATGTTACCTGGTCAATAGATCACACTCATCATCACTGGATGACAAAACTCCACAAGAGGTATGGACTGGTAAGAAACCTTTTTTCACACATCTCAAGGTATTTGGTTGTGAGGCCTATGTTCATGTTCCAAAGGAAAACAGGAGTAAGCTAGATAAGAAGGCTGAAAAGTGTATCTTTGTTGGGTATAAAGATGGTCTTAAAGGTTATAAGCTTTGCAACCCATAAACTAAGAAGGTTGTGTATAGCCGAGATGTGGTATTTAGAGAAATAAAAGATGTTGTTAAACAAGATATTGTCACAAACCCACTACGAAATTTAAAAATTTTCGCCCCTTTTCTTCTTTTCTCCGAGGAATAGAATTCCCCGAGTCCCTATGGGACCTGATACAGACCCTGCCATCCCTTATCCGCACTCATCTGATTGGCGGTTATGGCCACAGGCCTTATCGGAGGGTACTCATCAACTTTCACGATATGGTAAATCGTGATGTAGGTATTCCCTTGTTCACTTCAGGCTTTCATCCATCGGAATTTCACGGCTAGCGAATATAAGGGGGACTGACCTTTGGGAGTCCCAGACACCGAAAATCTGAAACACCAAGACCACGTGCGCTAATCCATTTTAGGACTTCGCCTATTGGGATTTCGCGATATGTGAGGACAAGACATTTGCCTCTGGATGTCCCGGGTGCCGAAACACCGAAACATTACACTTCACTAAGTTCTATCTCTTTAGGATTTTTCAAGTCGAGAGTTCGGGGGATGCAATGGAAGGAGGCCTCACATCGGGGTCTTCCAGGAGCCAAACTCCGAAATACTAACTCTTAAGATACTTCCCTGTTTCGGGGTTTCCGCCATCGGGATTTCAGGATATGCGACGACAGGATGTCTCGCACTTAGGTTTCTCGGAAGCCAAAACTCTGAAAACACCAACCCTAAGCATGCTTCTCTATTTCGGGGTTTCCTCCATCGGGATTTCAGGACATGCGATGACAGGACGTCTCACACCTGGGTTTTTCGAGTGTCTAAATGCTTACTGGACGCCACGTGTACTCTACAGTTGGGTGGTCCATGCACTCCCATGGGTCTTGGGATCGACGGTCCTGGTTTCTTCATTACTTGCGAAGGTTAAAAAGGGGGTCGAGGCATTAACACATGTGTTCCTTCATCCAATTTAACGGTCGTAACATATCTTAGATCCTCCGAAAGGGTCTCATTCGTGCATTTAGCAAGAGGAAGGGTATCCTGGGTGTCGAACCACCGAAAGGTCCTAATTCACCCACACGCCGTCACTTCGGGTTTTTGTGAATCGGGGTTTAGGGTTTTGCGCATACAAGGGAATACGCCCTTGAGTATTCCAATTACCGAAATGCCGAAATATCGTAACATACACGCGTATTGTCCTTTCGGGATTTCACCCATCGAGAGTTCGGGACTCGCGAGCACAAGGGAATACGCACTTAGGTATTCCAGGCCCCGCAGTGTCGAAATATCCTATCTCATCCAAACCTTAAACTATTTCGGGGTTTCGGTTATGCTTGTCATGAAAGAAAACTCGCGTATGCCGACATTGACGAAGATCGGGACTCGACAACTTTGGTTCTCTCTAGCATTTTCTTTCACGCTTAATCCTTTTCGATGCTGAATTCCTTAAGGGCATCGGTGAAAGCTTTGACTGTCAATTTTCTAATTTAGATATTAGTCTTTTAAGTTAATGGTTTTCACATATCTAAGCAAGCTTTTAAAGACTTAATGAGAATAAAAAAATGATAAGCAAAGGAAACATTTTTCATACTGAAGTCGAATTAGATAATGTCAAAAGATTAAGTGGTACCCAAAAAGTAAATTTAGACATATAATTTTTAGGGTGTGTTGAGTGCTCAACAAATGGCGATTCACTGGGTGAAAGCAGAATCTTTGTTCTTCCTTCATGCTCGACTGATACGAAAGCTGGTGGAGAACCTTAGTGGTTTTAAATCAGAGCCTCTTTTACCCTTACATTCAAAATTCTTCGTTTGGTGCTTCCGAGCTTGCCCGTGGCATATTTTAACCTTTATTCCTCTGTTTCTTGTAACCCTGAATCATGCCCTTTTTGACAAAAATCTAGTAAAGTATTCACTGACCTGAAGCCTTTAGTTACCTTTAATCATTTTCTATGGTGTTGCTCTGCGACTGAGCGTCCATAGCCCCGACGGAGTCACCCTGACATCACAGACCTTGCTCCGCTACTAACGAGAATCCATAGCCTCGGTGGAGATATCTGCATACCCTCTCCTACTATTCACTCTTTTGATAATATCAACTTTATTCCGGCATGATGCCCAAAGTGAGTGGGAGAGGATGATGTCTGTTTATTTCGCAAAGTGAGATGGTTAAGGTGAATCCTTCACTATATTTGTGTTCAGGGTTCATGTAGTCCTTTCCAGCTTTCCTTCTTTCTCTTAAGGTCTTACCAAACCACTAAGCAGACACTTCTGACACTTCTCCGAAGTTGTTCATTTGAGCAGGTTAGATAGACGACTCCTCAAAGAAACCACAAGCTCCTTGATCCTTCTTGTGTTTTATATGAGCAATGAGTTAGGAACAAAGTTCGTTATGTCACATGATTCAAGTTCAGCCATTGTCTTGCTAAACACAACTTTCAAAAGCGCAAAAATCCATAAAGCAAAATAAAACAACAAAAGATGCATTTTGCAATTATGACAACATTCATACAAAACACAAAACACTTGTTTTTATTTAGTTATTTTATTTTTAGTGGAAACATTGTTTGAGGGCTTGTCCATTTACTGGGAGGGCGTCAGGTTCCCCCCTCAGATTCTATAACCGATAAGTGCCTTCCCTAATCTTCTTGACCACCTGGAAAGGTCCAAGCCACAGGTTCTGAAACTTAGAATGCTTCCCTTTTGGCTCATTTGCTTTGTCCCATTTTAGGACTAAGTCTCCTACTTCAAAAATTTTCTCTTTAGCCTTATGCTTATCAAACCATCTTTTCACTATCTGTTGATGAGCTAGAAACTTTGACTTAGCCTTTTATCTCTCTTCTTCTAGCATGAGAAGAGTATCAATTCTTTGTTGTATGACCGATGAGGGTTCCTCGTTGGAATCTTGGGCTAGTTGAAGAGATGGAAGATAAAGCCCATTTGGGAGAATGGATTGTTGTCCGTAAACCAGAAAGTACGGGGAATTTCCTATAGCTTCCTTGGGTGTGACCCTATCATCCCATAAAGTGTTATGGAGTAGATTATGCCAATTCATTTGGTTATCTGCAACCATCTTTTTTAATATTGTCACTAGGTTCTTATTGGTTGATTCTGCCACCCCGTTTCCCTGCGAATAATAATTTGCAGAGTATCTAGTTATGATTCCTTTGTCTAGAGCAAACTCTGTCAATAGAGTGGAAGAAAAATAAGTTGCATTATAAAAAACTATAACAGAAGGGACACCAAACCTTGTGATTAGCTATTGTTCTATGAATTGGATCACCACCTTCTCGTTTACATGAGTAAGAGGGATGGCCTCTGCCCACTTTATGAAATAATCAGTGGCAATAAGTATATACTTGTGTTGTTTTGAGGAACTGGGTGTAATTTATCCTATGATATCCAACCCCCATTGCTCAAAAGGCCTAGAGATAGTCATTGGTTGGAGTGGGACTGCTGCTCTCTTCTCTCTCCCAACACTTATTTGACAAGTTTTACAGTTCCTAGCGTAGGTGTGAGCGTCTTTGAACAAGGTGGGCCAATAATAGCCAGCTCTTAGTATCTTATGAGCAGTGGTGTCTCCTGGGAAATTCCCACTGGCAGGGACATCATGGAGCTCCTTCAGAACTTTGTTTACGTCTTCACGTTTGAGACATCTTAAGAGTACCCCATCATAATTAATCCGAAAGAGTACCAAATTTATGAGGTGATATTCTGCATACTTTAACCCGAGAGCTCTCCTTTCCCTAAGGTTGAGATTTTCTGGACAAGTCCCATGGTGTAGGAGATAAGTTAAATTCTCATACCAAGACTCTGGCCCTGGGGAAATGTATGAATCTTCACCACACCATAATGCCATTTCATTCTCCCATCCAAAATCTTCATTTACTTGGTCCCAGGATTCAACTGCGAGTTTGCACAACCCTTGTCCTTTAACTAGTTTGGTAGGTCTTACATCTAGATCGAATTCTTGGACCACTTTCATCCAGTTCCCTCTTCTTTCCCCCCATTTCTTGCTGAGTAAACAAGGATCAGAACGCAGGGTGAGGCACAATCACTTTGGTGTGGTTCTTGAGGATGTAAGACCTGAAGTGCTTTACTGCCTTATATACCGTATAGGCCTGTTTATCAACCACAAGATAATTAAGTTTGGCTCCCTGGAGATTAGTTCTCATGAACGACACCGAAGCCTCGTTGTTGTAATCATCTTTCTGAGTCAATACTGTAGCTAATGACTAGTCGAAGGAGAAAGTATAGAGGAATAAATCCATATTGAAATTGGGACTTCGTAACACGGGGGCCTGGGATATAGTAGTTTTAATATTGCTAAAAGTATCCTTCCATTCATCATCCCACTTAAATTTGACATCTTTGTGAATCATCATCTTTTGTAAGGGTTTGATAGTTTCCACAAAATCGGGAGTGAATTTCCTCACGAAATTGATTTTCCTGAAAAAAGACTACATAGCTTTCTTGTTGTGAGGCAACATGAGTTGAGCTATAACCTTAATTCTTTTTGGGTCTATGTGAATGCCTGCTTGAGATATAATGTGGCCTAGCAGCTTACCTTCCTCGATGCCAAAAATAGTTTTCTTGGGGTTTAAGGATATACCATATCTCGTACACCTTTCAAAAATTTTAGTTAAGTGTTGGATGTGCTCTTCTCTGTTCTTTGAATACACAGTTATGTCGTCTAGATACAATACCATACACTTGTTGATCAGTCCCCAAAATGCTACGCCCATGGCCCTTTGGAAGGTTGCCCCTGCGTTGATTAACCCAAAAGGCATGAATTTATAAGCAAAGGTTCCCCACTTGGTTCAGAAGGTAGTTTTCAAACGATCTTCCCCCGAAACCAGGGCTTGGTTGTAACCTGAGAAACTATCCAGTAGAGAGAAAATATCCAAGCCAGACATGGTCTGCAGGAGTTTCTCCATTGGCGGGACTGGGTAGTTGTCCTTTTTCGATGCTCTGTTGAGGTTCCTAAAATCTACGCATAAGCGAATTTCTCCATACTTTTTCTTCACAGGAACTAAATTTGCTACCAACGGGGAATGCCTAACTTGGAAGATGATCTTGGCATCTAAATGTTTCTTTAATTCCTGATACATAAGAGGTTCCAGAGATGGGTGATACTTTCAGAGCTTCTGTTGGAAGGGCTTCACCTCAGGTTTTAACGATATAGTGTGTTGAATGATACGGGTGTCATAAGTTTTCAGATCTCGGTAGGACCATGCGAAGACATCATGATATTGTCTGAACAGTTTGAGATAAGATTTTCTTTCCTCTTTAGATATAGTCTTGCCGAGATTCACATTCTTTGGGTTTTCCGGGGTTTCGAGATTTATAGTTTCATGCAGGGGATAGGAGTTACCGGTCTTTGTGATTTTAGGCCCCCTAATTCGTTCTTTCAGGTCAAACAAATTTTCTAGATTAGCTATCCCTTTCGGGATAGTGTGAGATTTCGATATTTCAATAGGATGGCCTATCTGAGGATCAGTTTCTGTCGATTTCTCCTAGAATACCTCATCGTTGATGGCCAAATATTTGAAATTGTCTTGCTTGGTCACGAAGTTTATGATCTGTTCATCTTCTTGAAAGACTTTCCAATTAGAAATGTTGTTAGGAACTGATGGTTTGTAGAGTAGTTCCACAGTGAATTGGGAGGCTTCATAATCTTCCAGAGGTGACAGCCTTGAAGCAGTTGTGGCCAGGGAATCAACAAGGATATTTTTTGTTCTAGGGATCGCTGTGACATTGAAAGCTTCAAAGTGCTCTATTAACCTATGTACTTTCTGCTGATAATTCTTTAGGTGCGGGGAATTGCAATGTATAGTATTCCTTACTTGTCTAACGATAATCTTCGAGTCTCCAAAAACTTTCAATTCCTTGACGTTCAAGTCTATGACTTTCTTTAACCCTTATACTAGAGCTTCATACTTGATGGTGGTATTGGTGCATTTGAATTCTAGTCTACAGGACAGGAAATGACGTTTACCTTTTGGATCACTGAGGATGCACCCTGCCCCTAATCCTTGCTGCGATTTAGATCCATCAAAGTATATGGTCCAAATTTGTGAACGACAATCGCCTTTTTCCTCTTTCTTATTACTGTCTTGTTCCCCTATCTTTTGTTCTATAATCTCTAGCGCAGGGTCTTGACAGAAGAGGGTGTCTTATGTCGGTATCGACGACTTCTCTTGAAAAACCATTTCAAATTTTTGAGTGAGAGGGACATCTAATAAGACAGGAGAAAATTTTTTGAAGTGGGAATCACAGGAATAATTGCCCAGCACAGGGAAATCTGTGGATGAGGGTTCGTTCAGGGTTTCTAGATTAGTGGTCGTATGTTTCAGGTATCTCTCCCTATCGATTATGATCATATTCTTGTATCCCTTTAGTCATAGCCAAAGGTGTTCCCAGTCTGTACTAAAGTACCCATTTAACTTCTCAGACCAATATCGACTTAGTAATAACCCATAGGCCTCTATGATGTCTACTACATTGATGTCAATCACTTGCACAAACTTAGGATGTGTCGCTATTCTGATCATTACATATCTAAGTTCCCCCATGACTTTGACCTAGGTTATGTCTAGCTGTATCACATGTTTATCGCTCTTGAGAGGAACAAAATTTAGTTTTTTGCAAATAGACAAGGGCATAACGTTGGAAGATTCTCCCGAATCTACCAAACAATTGTGGAGGTTCCTGTTGAAGACTTCAAACATTAAGAGAAACGGCGGGACAAAAGGTTTTCCCTTCTTATCTTCTAAGTAGGTATTCAGAGTTGGTTTATTTACTAGATCTGTGGAAGTTAGATTTCTTTATTGCTCATTGCTTGGCGTAGGGTTTTCTACTGATTTCAATGCTTGTAGAAGGAAATCCTTTTGCTGAGGGATTCTGCATATGTCCATAACCGATATATTAGCCTTCAAATTCTTCAGATCTTCAACTATGTTGTACTCCAGTTTGGGCGATTCTTGCATATGGATGCTAATAGGGTTCTTACAGGGAGAAAAAGGTGCTTTCGGGTGATCGAGAGTTGACCTTTCCCCTGAGGTTTGAGTGGTAGTAGGATCCTTTGAGACATGACGACCTTTAATTTTGGTCTGCACAACCAATATCTTTGTGGGTGGTTCTTGAACCTGAAATGGGTTTTCGGAAGGCGTAATTAGGTCAAGATCCCATAGCAACATGGTTGTATCTTCTGGTGGGTCAATCTCTTCCTAGTCAACAACATTCATAATCAAACTACTAGGTTGCTCGGTTAGGGAAACCTCGTCTAAAAACTATTTGGCCATCAAATTCATGGCATGCACCCATTGAGGGTAGTCTCTTTCAGAATGGTTTTCCTGGTGATAAGTACAGAAAGAATCAGATGCAACATTCCCTAGATTGATATTCAAGTTCGCTGGGGGAGGTTCAATGGCTTTGAATGACGGGTTCCTTTTAAATAAAGGCTTATAGGGCCTTTGGCCTTGGTTTCCTTCACTCGCGTTTCTCTTCATGTCTATGATATCGTTTGATAATTTCTTAACCATGCATTGTATATCTTTTATGTCTCCATTACCCTTGTAGGGAGTTTGTTTTGCTTGTTTCCCTGGTGGTCTAGTCAGAAGGAGTCCTCTCATGGGAGGAGGTTTAAATTCTTTCTTAACTAAAGAGACCTGACCTTCTTTACACCCTTTCATCTAGAATTATAACATTTTGGCTTCTTCAAAATTCTCAGCTAAGGTTCGTTTGGCAGCCCTCTTCACAAACACGGAAATAGAAGTTGGGAGCGCATTAGCGTATACTTCGATTTGCAACTCCTGAGTTGGTTTGGCTTCGGGATGGAATTTGTTTAAGATGGTCATGAATCTTTTATTGAAATATTTAAGCTTCTCTTTCGCACTCATGGTGGTGATGAACAACTCAGCCATCAAATCTCCCGTAGTAGTCTCTTCTGCAAATTTATCTAGAAAATATTTTTGAAACTTTGTCTAGCTAGTTATAGATCCTATAGGTAAGTTAAAATACCATGTGGAGGCCAAGTTCTCAAAAGTGTAGGGGAAAAGCCTGCAAACTACGTCTTGATGTTGAATATTCATAAGCTTGATCGCTAGTATAAATTTCTTGATATGATCTTCCGACAATCCTGAGGTTTCAGGATCGAACTTAGGAAGCAACTTCTCTGGATGTAGGGGAAGGTTATGGATTGGTCCCGAGAGGGCCAAAGTGTCTCTGACCAACCAGGGTTGATTGTTCAGAGGTGGGTTCCCCCTTTCTTCATTATGGTCATTGTTGCCTTCCATATCTTTAGAATCTGAGTTATAGTCCTCTTCCAAAAAATAGTCTGGTTTAGAGATGTCGTCGGCTGGCGTTTCGGGTATCAAATCAAGAGGATCTTAGATTTCGGTGATTTTGAAATCTATTAAGTCTTCTTCCGAATGCATGAAAACCTCATCAGGATTACTAACCACTGGTTTTCTTTGTTGTTTTCTTTGAGGGAGTATCAAAGCTAAGGACAACAGATCGATTTGTCGGGCGTATGCTCTTGTGATTCTTCTGAATTGATTTACTTCCTCGTGAGGAAGAGTGTAAGGTATTTTAGGGTGAAAAGATTCTTCCTGAGGATGGGGTGAGTTACTCATTTCAGGAGTACTCAGTGTGTGTGGGTTGTCTTGGGAACGACTATCCATGCATGTGGGCTGTTTTGAATCTATAGGCCGTTTGAAATACTATGTAAAATATATATCTAGCCATTCATTTTCGGCCCTCCTTCTAGCGCCAATTCTGTTGATGGGTCCTAAATCCCTTGATTCAAAAGTAGGAACCAAACTCGCCACTGAGGCCCAATTAGACTCTGCAACATTTAATAGTGGAATGCTTCTCCAGATCTGGCGATCCGACCAATTTATCGATGGGCTTTATGCTTTCTTATGAAGTCTCTTCCTTTAGTTCAGACTATCTCTTTTTGTATTTTCTCTTGGGTGGGACCGATATGAGATGTAAGCTGGTATAAACCAACTTGGAAACAAAATAGAATTAAGCTTAACTACTGGGGAAGAGGCTGAACTTGGGATAACCTGCTGCTCAAGCATACAGACGACAATTTTACACCACATGCATAGTACTACTACATTAACCATCTGAGCATCTAATTACTATCTCACAAACTAATTACCAAAAAGAAAACACTTATGCGATAAGACAATGGCAAGCAAAATAATTCACCTAGTTAATCATCCATCACATAATAACACCACGATTCATCTTGATCATTAAAGTAAAGAACAACAAAATATTGCACCAGATAACTTGACAATAGATTAAATAACTCTTACTCATTACAACATCGTTCATGAAACGAGATAGGAAATAGTTCTTCTCCACATCCAATCACATGCATTTGATGAAAATAACTTTGTCTTTGGTCTAGAAGGACATCTCAATTCAAAGGGAGATTCAAAATAATTCTTAAAAACCAGAAAAAAAGAGTTCTTTCAACAACCATCGACCCTTAACTAATTGGTCGATGTTCTTATTTATAACATAAAATTCAACTGAAAATAACGACTAAGTGTAGTTTGAACAAAACAAAATTTGCCACGTGGCATCCTCTTCTAACAGTCAACTCGAGATAACTTGAAAGGGTGACTTTCCTCATACTTCGACCAACTGATAAACAACTCCTCACAAGTTTGGGCCCATGGAAATCTGTGTTGCTCCATCGAAGCCGCGTAAATTCCTCTGACCTCCGCCGCATACACTTGATACTTCACTAGACTGGTTTTTAAATGTTGTAACATAGTCCAAGCTCTAATCGAATGTTCCATAAATCATTGCACTTGTCCTGGCGTCATGCCGATCACCTTCGCTAGCTCTTCGACCCATAATAAATCTTGCTTGGTATGTGATTCTACTACGTCGCACAAGTCGACGAAGTTGTCGGAGTTTACAAACTCAGGGAGTCCGATATCCTTTTCATTTTGTTGATCTCTAGATCCAATTTGTTTTGGATTCCTCGGTGAAGTTATAGAGTCATTTTTGCTCAATAGTCGGAGGGAGTTTCTCCTGCAACCATAATTAAAATCTTTTATAAATTGCTTACAAAACAGGACTCGACGAAAATATGTGAAAAGAGTAAACGAGAAGAAAACATACTGATGCATACCTGTAAAGCTTAATAAGTCTATTTGTTTGATACTTACGTTTTCTATGCAACCTTTTGGATTACCTACACCATCTCTATTAGCGCCACCATTTTTCTTCAGTTAGGGTGAGTTACATCCTCGCCTCATAGCATGATAGATCAGGTACGAAAACATGAGAGTCAAAATCACACCAGTGGCCGGTTGGCCCTTGGGGTCGGGAAAGGATGTCAGAGATGAACATGTGCCAAAAGTATGAGTAAGTTTCAAATATATCAGATACTGTCATGTGAGAGGTCGTTAAATGCTTCAGGTCGACGCAGGTTTCTCAAAAAGAAGTCTCATCAACAAATGCATCAACCATCATTAGCTCATTATGGAGGCTGGGGAAAATGAGAGGAATCGAGATAATTGTACCACACATCCTCCATAATTCCTATCGACTGCATTTCACATGCCTCGAATCATATTGCCGCGTGGATGTGACATAGTAATTCTTTAAAACATCCCGTTGCAAGGTATTCAGTATCCCCTGGCACGCTCCAGCTCGCCGCCTCGCTCCGTTATAAATTCTAGATGTTATGTAAGTGTTCTACTCACCAGCCGAGCTTGTGCACCATTGGTGACTCGTCTCGTGAGATTACTTTGATCAAATTCTTTTCTTTGGGCCTTTGTCAAGTCATCCACGCGTAAGGTGGATACGCTGTCGCACCATGGGAACTCCTCAAAACACAAGATGGGGTCTGCGAGATAGCCGAAGTGCTAGGCTTGAGCCACAAAATGTCTGGGAGTCATTCTTATTTGCAACGAGTGTTCCCAAGGCTATGAAGGGAGATTCCTACCTTCACGCGGAGACGATGGTATCGCCCTATGCAAACGTCGAAGTGGAAGAAGTTATGTCAGAAGGACACAAGTTGGAAGTCATGCTTCCTCAACAACAGATACCGCGGAGGAGAGGAAGGCCAAGGAAAAATAAAGAATTGGGAGGGGAAAACCAAATCTTGATTGATTTGTGTGCATGATCAGCCGCCGAGGAGCTCCTAATGCGCACTATCCAGCTAGAGCCTATCAGAACTCCAAGTTGAGGAAGCGTAAGACAAACGAGAAAGATATGAGCTTCGGGTTCTAATGTCCTAAGACCTAATCCGCAACTAGAGCAGGTACAACTTCCCATAACTGAGCTTTACCAGGAGAATAGAGAATTATGTCGACAATTGGTGGCAAAGAACCTTGAGGTGTCAGCGCCATAGGGTCATGAAGGGAACGTAGCTTGGCTTAAGCGACAGCTTCAGGAAGCACACGATACGATTGTGCAGTTGCATGAAGCGCAAAGGGTGTCAGAAGAACAAAAGGTGACAACACCTCCGGGAGAGCGAGGCATCTGGGGAGAAAGTTCGCATGCAGATGAGGCATGATGGATTAACTTTGTTTTTTTTGAACTTTCAGACGTGACGCAAAATTTTGATAGTCTTCCTTTTTTTCTTGTGAAAATTTTCATGTCCTCAATGTAACCGAGTTAGTTGGCCAAAAGGTGTAAACAATGTCTATTGTAGGTAGCCTGAGCTTGACGAAAATCTAATATATATGTCTATTGTAGGTAGCCTGAGCTTGACGAAAATCTAATATATATAGTCTCAAAATTTTTATGCATGGGCTCTGGTTATAGCTATTGTATACATCATCTTCTTGTTTGTATATGAACTCCCTGTGTGTTTGGTCCACATCTTTTTCCTGTCCTATTTGGAGCGTACTTTTACGCTATTCGGACAAACTGTATTTCTTCTAAGGAAGCCTAAAATTCATGCTCAGTGGTACCGTCACGACACAACTGGTTTGGGACCTATGACATCGAAGACCAGTGACCTAGCTTGCGGGTAATAGTCGGGTTCGAGACTTTGTTGAAAATGCGTGATCTGAACTAAACCTGAAACTGCTGATGCCCAAAAGGCACCAAGGAATCGATGCTCGGGGATAAACTTATTATGTTCCCTTCGAATTTACTTTCTCAAGAATTCACTGATACCGAAATTCTTCAGGAATTGACCATCGACGATTCCTTTCTTTCTTTGCTAACGTTTACTCCCTTTGAATTTCGCTGATGCCAGAAACATTTCAGAAGTCGGCGATCAGTGATATCATGTGAGCACTTACTCTTTTAGTCGTTTGCCGATGTCGAAGGGATCTGTCATCGACGATATTCTCGGTGATGCTTGTCGCGAAATAAATCTCGTGTATGCCGACACCGACGAAGATCGGGACTCGACAACTTTGGTTCTCTCTAGCGTTTTCTTTCACGCTTAATCCTTTCCGATGCCAAATTCCTTAAGCGCATCGGGGAAAGATTTGACTATCAATTTTCTAATTTAGATATTAGTCTTTTAAGTTAATGGTTTTAACATGTCCAAGCAATATTTTAAAGACTTAATGAGAATCAAAAAATGATAAGCAAAGGCAACATTTTTCATACTGAAGTCGAATTAGATAACGCCAAAAGATTAAGTGGTACCCAAAAAGTAAAATTTGACATAGAATTTTTAGGGTGTGTTGAGTGCTCAACAGGTCCATGCCACAGAGGTTATAACTTTCCTATCCCTAGCTTATCGTGAGCTTGGTCATAAATGAGGACTAAGTCTCCTTCTACAAAAGTACGAGGTTGAACATATTTGTCATATTAACTCTTCATTCATTTTTGATACGTCTTGTTGACGAGAGAAGCATCGCGACATGTTTCATCTAACTTTGTTAAATGTAGGAATCGTTCCTCTTCAGTAGAGGTGTGAGGTAGGATTTCTACGGTGGGTTTCAACGAAGGGATCTCACACTCGATTGGTAACATTGCTTCGACGCCATAGACCAACTGGAATGGACTGAATCCAATTGCAATTTTCACTGAGGTGCGGTAAGCCTAGAGGGTGGAGAAAAGTTGCATGTGCTAAGAAGTTTTGTTTGTCCCCACCATATTATCATATTATATATTATTGACAACATGCTTCGAAAATAGAATGCCCACAATGTCTTATCAGTAGATATCGAACCGATCAAGTAACAAAAAGGGTGCCTCGAAAGGTTCTTCGTCATATTCCCACAATTCCACGTTTGCAGCGATTGTTTAGGTGTGAAAGTATAACACAATTTATGGATTACCAACACAATTTATGGATTACCATGCATGTAAAAAAAGTGGAGGTGGTGTTCTACGAATGCTTTCCGATGGTTATACATTTATGGAAATTGAGGAAAAATGGGCAGATTTCAAAGATGAACCTCGTAATGTTAGGCTTTCATTGGCAGTTGACGATGTTAATGCATTGGGAGAGATTAGGTCTATTTACTCAGTGTGGCCTATTTTTGTTATCAACAATAACATTCCTCCTTGGATGTCAATAAAGAGGGAGCACATAATGTTGACAATGATTGTTCGAGGTATAATTTGTTTACGTTATTTTTTT